>CM069159.1:7553512-7817894 GCA_035221665.1 Okamejei kenojei
AGAGATCCGGGTTCGATCCTGACTGTGGGCGCTGTCTGTACGGAGTTTGTACGTTCTCCCAGCGACCAGTGTGGGTTTTCTCCAAAATCTTTTGGTTTCCTCCCACACTCCAAAGATGTACAGGTTTGTAAGTTAATTGGCTTGGTATCAATGTAAAATTTGTCCACAGTGTGTGTAGGATAGAGATAGTGTGTGAAGATCGCTGGTTGGTACAGACTCAGTGGGCAGAAGGGCCTGTTTCCGGCCTGTATCTCGAAACTAAACTAAAATATAGTGCAAACCCTGCCACATTACAGACACATGGACTCAGAGAAACACAAAAACATAATTTATGTATCAATTATACATAATATGCATGTAAAATCCTGCAATGCGGTAAAAAGAAACGACTGTGAAAGTGTAAAAGATGAGATTCACCAGAAATGTAAACCCCACTGATTACTAATGTGCAGCCTTCCTCAATTCCCCTCTCCTCAACCCCCCTCTCCTCTAACCCCCCCCCTCCTCACCAACCCCCCCTCCTCAACAACCCCCTCTTCTCACTCCCCTCCTCAATCCCCCCTCTCCTCAACCCCCCTCAGCCCCCGCTCTCCTCAAACCCCCCACCCTCCCTCAACCCCCCTCTCCTCACCCTCCCCCTCCTCAACCCCCTCTCTTTTCAACCCCCCTCTCCTCAACCCCCCCTCTCCTCAACCCCCCCCCCCCAATCCCCTCCCCGCATCTCAATGACATCGTAATGTTTGACATTTGCCTATTATTGCTTGTGGGACGGATCCAGTGGAGACCTAGATTTGATTCTGGGAGTGAATCCCGACTGCAGAATGCATTACTGATTCCAGGGCTGATTCTAAAGTCCGAGTCAGATGAATGAATTTGAGGATAGATTCCAGAGAAAGTTGTTCCCGAGACATGCATAGAGCATTGTTGGTTCATGCTGCGTCGTGAAAGAATCCAGGTCGATTTCTGAACCTCTGGAATGATTTCTCATTCATGGGGAAATTGCAGAATGTATTGGACTATTGACCAGGAAAATTGGTGAGATTAATGAATCCAATGTTCTGGAGAGTCGGAGAGATAACCTGGATAGAGCCTTTAGAGGAATAGAGTCATCCGGCATGTAAGCCGGCCCTTTGGTCTGTCTAGCCCACACCGGCCAACATGTCACACCTACACTAGGTCCACCTGCCTGCTCTTGTCCCATATCCCTCTGAACCAATCCTATCCATGTACCTGTCCAAATGTCTCTCAGTACCTGCCACAACTCCCTTCTCCAACAGCTTGGTCCAATCACCCACCACCCTTTGTGTAAAAATATTACTTCTCAGGTTCCTATGGTAGACATAAATGCTGGAGAAACTCAGTGGGTGAAGCAGCATCTATGGAGCGAAGGAAATAGGTGACGTTTCGGGTCGAGACCCTTCTTCAGGCAGGTTCCTATTAAATCTTTCTCCCCCTCACCTCTGTCCTCTCATTTCCGATTCCCCAACTGGGCAAAATACTTTAACCATATAACCATATAACCATATTACAATTACAGCACGGAAACAGGCCCTCTCGGCCCTTCCAGTCCGTGCCGACCATTTGTTTTCCCCTAGTCCCATCTACCTGCACTCAGACCATACCCCTCCATTCCCTTCATGTCCATATACCTATCCACTTTACCCAATCGATTCCTGTAATGATCTTGTACATTTCAATAAGGTCACCCCTCATCCTCCCGTGCTCCAAGGAATGAAGCTCTATATTGCTCAACCTCTCCCCATAGCTCAAGCCCTTGAGTCCTGGCAACATGAATGAATAAATGGTTATTGGCCAAATATGTTCACATGCAAGGAATTTGCCTTGGTGCTCCGCTCGCAAGTAACAACATGACATACAGTGACAATTAAGAATGACACATAAAACATTAAATATTAATAATAAAACATTATCGATTGCTGGCAAATACTGGCAGCAACGTTTAATGACACAAGTAATCAGATTATCTCTGGTGGTATTGATGACGGCATTAAAGTTTGGGACATCTGACAAAACAAGTTAATTCCTACCTCCTCATATCCTAACATCCTCATATGAAAGTTACTGTGTTCCACCGTCAAAACTATGATCCCAACTAAAACTAATTTCCAAACTCTTGGAGTCTCGAGTCAGCACCCTCCCTCTGCCACTGGATGCTTGACTTCCTGACCCGCAAACCACATACAGTGGCTTGCAAAAGTATTCATATCCCTTGAACTTTTCCACATTTTGTCACGTTACAACCACAAACGTAAATGTATTTTATTAGGATTTTATGTGATAGACCAACACAAAGTGGCGCATAATTGTGAATTGGAAGGAAAATGATACATAGTTTTCAAATCTTTTTACAAATAAAAAACTGAAAAGTGTGGCGTGCAAAAGTATTCAGCCCCCTTTACTCTGATACCCCTAAATAAAATCCAGTACAACCAATTGCCTTCAGAAGTCACCTAATTAGTAAATAGAGTCCACTTGTGTGAAATCTAATCTCAGTATAAATACAGCTGTTCTGTGAAGGCCTCAGAGGTTTGTTAGAGAACATTAGTGAACAAACAATGTTCCTTGGGCATCATGAAGCCCAGGAAACACACCAGACAGGTCAGGGATAAAGTTGTGGAGAAGTTTAAAGCAGGGTTAGGTTATAAAAAAATATCCCAAGCTTTGAACATCTTACGGAGCACTGTTCAATCCATCATCCGAAAATGGAAAGAGTATGGCACAACTGCAAACCTACCAAGACATGGCCGTCCACCTAAACTGACAGGCCGGGCAAGGAGAGCATTGATCAGAGAAGCAGCCAGGAAGCCCATGGTAACTCTGGAGGAGCTGCAGAGATCCACAGCTCAGGTGGGAGATTCTGTCCACAGGACAACTATTAGTCGTGCACTCTACAAATCGGGCCTTTATGGAAGAGTGGCATGAAGAAAGCTATTGTTGAAACAAATCCATAAGAAGTCCCGTTTGCAGTTTGCCACAAGCCATGTGGGGGACACAGCAAACATGTGGAGGAAGGTGCTCTGGTCTGATGAGACCATGGTGGTGGCAGCATCATGCTGTGGGGATGCTTTTCTTCAGCAGGGACAGGGAAGCTGGTCAGAGTTGACGGGAAGATGGATGGAGCCAAATACAGGGCAATCTTGGAAGAAAACCTGTTAGAGTCTGCAAAAGACTTGAGACTGGGGCGGAGGTTCACCTTCCAGCAGGACAACAACCCTAAACATACAGCCAGAGCTACAATTGAATGGTTTAGATCAAAGCATATTTATGTGTTAGAATGGCCCAGTCAAAGTCCAGACCTAAATCCAATTGAGAATCTCTGGCAAGACTTGAAAATTGCTGTTCACAGACGCTCTCCATCCAATCTGACTGAGCTTGAGCTATTTTGCCAAGAAGAATGGGCAAAAATTTCAGTCTCTAGATGTGCAAAGCTGGTAGAAACATACCCCAAAAGGCTTGCAGCTGTAATTGCAGCGAAAGGTGGTTCTACAAAGTATTGACTCAGGGAGGCTGAATACTTTTGCTTGCCACACTTTTCAGTTTTTTATTTGTAATAAAATTTGGAAACCATGTATCATTTTCCTTCCACTTCACAATTATGCACCACTTTGTGTTGGTTTATCACATAAAATCCCAATTAAATACATTTATGTTTGTGGTTGTAACCTGACAAAATGTGGAAAAGTTCAAGGGGTATGAATACTTTTGCAAGCCACTGTACATTAAGGATAGGCAACAAAGCATCCTCCAGGATAATTCTTACCAATGGTATGCCATAAGGATGCATTCTCAGTCCCCTAATGCACTCCCTGTAATGTCTGTGTATAACCCTGTTGTGACGAGCACAATGATTACACGTCCGACATCTTGTAAGAAGAGTTTATTTCCAACAACTAATAGAAACTTCTCGAAGGTCACTTGACCTCAATCATGAGGCATAGGTACACTCGCCGGATTCTACTCCTGGCCTCAAGGGGCGCTGGTATTTACATTACAACTCCCACTTCAACGTTGGGGTCACAAATTGTTCAATACTAATAAATAAATTTAATCAATTTAATGTGGATCACAAACTAATACTAATATTGATGACAAATACAAACGTTACATCTCCCCGTTCAACTTTGCGGTGTCATTTACATGTACATCCATGGCATATAAATGAAAATACAGTACTATTAAAGCCATTTAGATTTGGCTTCATTTAATTCAGCACAACAGTTGCACATTTCCCATATATTTTCCTTCAATACTCTTTTGCATTTGATTTAAATTCTGCTTATGAACTTTAATATTCACATAAATGTTTGCATTAGAATCAATTAAGAGTGCTGCTGTTTTCCACTTTAACATCAAAACTCTAGGGTTTTGTCTCGTTGCCGCTCGCTGCGTCTGGGAGACTGGCTCCTGCCTCTCGCCGCGTCTTGGCGTATCGTGTTATCTGGGGGACTGGCCCCTTCTGGGAGATGATTTCTTGCTTCTGGGAGACCGGCTCCTCTGTCACGATATCTCGCCGCGTCTGGCTACAGATGGCCCATCCCCAGCTACAGGGCTCTATCCTGGGATACAGGGCTCTATCCTGGATACAGGGCTCTCTCCTGGGATACAGGGCTCTATCTTGGGATACAGGGCTCTCTGCTGCTTTCAAGGCCAGGCTGTGTGCTTACGCTTTGGGCTGCTCTAGCTCTTGCTTCTTTCTTCAAGTTCGTTTACGACTGCAACCTGCTTTTTTTTTTCTCTCTTTCCTTTGCCGATCATTGGGACTGGTTGACCGTCCTCAGATCGCTCCGAGCTTTCTTCTTATTTGTTGTCTTTTTCAGCCCGCAGTCACTCAATCTTCTTCTTCTAGCATGGAGAATGGTCCCATTGGTTTGAGTCCCTCCATCTTCACTTCTGACACCATGTAATGTCTGTGTATAACCCTGTTGTGACTAGCATAATGATTACATGTCCGACATCTTGTAAGAAGAGTTTATTTCCAACAACTAACAGAAACTTCTAGAAGGTCACTTGACCCCAGTCGCGAGACACATGCACACTCGCCAGCTTCTACTCCTGGCCTCAAGGGGCACTGGCATTTACATTAAACTCCCTTCACACTCACGACTGTGCGGTAACTCCACATCTCAAACTCCACTTACAAGTTTGCAAATGACTCCACTGTAGTAGGCCAGATCTGGGCCAGATCTGGAACAATGATGAGATGAAGGACTGGAAGGAAATAGTGAGCTTGGAAACATGGGTAGGAAAGAGCTGCTGGTTTAACCGAAGATAGACACAAAAGGTTGGAGTAACTCAACGGGATCGGCAACATCTCTGTAGAGAAGGAATGGGTGACGTTTCAGGTCGAGACCCTCCTTCAGACTGGACAAGGGTCTCGACACAAGACATCACCCATTCCTTCTCTCCAGAGCTTGGTAACATGATGTCAGCAAAATAACCTCTCCTTCAATGTCAGCCAAGCAAAGGAGCTGTTCATTCATCTTTAGAAAGTGGGGTTTTGAATACAAGAATTTTCACGAACATTCTGTGACCCCATGGTGCTATGGTCATAGCGCAATGTTTAAAGCCCATAACACTGTGGCCAGTAGCCCTATTTTTAGAACCCATAGCACTGCAGCCGACAGCACTTTGTTTAAATTCCCACATGTTAAGCCGACAGCGATCTCTTGCGCACCTAACCGCGCTGGTATTGCCTTTATGCGCCAAGTCTGTAGCGCTGTGTATTGCTTTACGTGCCAGTGCAGCTGATAGTGCTTTGTTCCTGGGGGGGGGGGGGGGGCTGGCTGGGGTGCAGTCCCCTGCCATTGGTTGTGCTTTGAATTTGGGGAACATCGCTATTGGCCAGAACTTACTTTTGATTATTTCAACAGCTGATTTCTTGCCTGTATGAAGACAGGCACCAGTAAGCCAGAAGTTAGTTCAAGTTCATGTAAGAGAAGGGTTCTCCGACGGGCTGAGTCATGATCAGAGGCAGAGAGAGAGAGAGGGAGAAGTGTGTTGCTGTAAAACAGGCCCCGCACATACCACGACAAGTGTTGTTTTTGTTCTCTCTTGCCAATAAAACAGTTTTGCAACTAAACAGACAAGTGAACATTTTTCTGTTCTACTGATCAGATCCTTGAACATGCTCCCTTGAAACAGGAGTTGTACACAATCTGCATCAATCGTGTTGAAGTTGAGGTGGTTTGAGAGGTTTAAGTACTGACTTGTAAATGTTGCCGACCATTTTGTCCTCTTCCAACCACATTCTTGTTAAGGCCAAGAAAGTGCACAAACACATCTATTGCGTCAGAAGACTAAGGATATTTGGCAAATCTACATTGATTGGTTTGGAAAATGCTCTGTCCAAGATGACAAGAAATGACAGAGAACAGAACACAGTCCAGTTTATCTCACAAGCAAGTCTCCTCCCCGCACAAATTCCACCCGCACTTCATGCTGCTTTTGACAGCAGCCACCATAATCAAGGACCAGAGAAAACCCACGAGAAAAACCCCAGAGAAAACCCACGCAGTCACAGGGAGAACGTACAAACTCTGTACAGACCGCACCTGTAGTCGGAATCGAACCAGGTCTTTCGTGCTGTAAGGCAGCAACTCTACCGCCACCCCACTGTATCACGCAAAGAGGAACAGGAGTAGGGGAAAGAATAGTTCTAACACTTGAGAAACAGTAATTTAAATTTAAAGAAACAAGTTTATTCTAGATGTTTCCTACACATGGATTCATAGATACGTAGACAATAGGTGCAGGAGTAGGCCATTCGGCCCTTTGAGCCAGCACTGCCATTCAATGTGATCATGGCTGATCATCCACAATCAGTACCCCGTTCCTGCCTTCTCCCCATACCCCTTGATTCCACTAGCCCGAAGAACTCTATCTAACTCTCTTTTGAATGCATCCAGTGAATCGGCTCCACAGCCTTCTGAGGCAGAGAATTCCACAAATTCACAACTCTTTGTGTGAAAGAGATTTTCCTCATCTCAGTTCTAAATGGCCTACTCCTTAATCTTAACCTATGGTCCTAGTTCTGGACTACCCCAACATCGGGAACATGTTTCCCGCAACTAGCTTGTCCAATCCCTTAATAATTTTATATGTTTCTATAAGATCCCCTCTCATCCTTCTAAATTCCAGTGAATACAAGCCCAGTCCCTCCATTCTTTCATCATATGACAGTCCCGCGATCCCGGGAATTAACCTGGTGAACCTACGCTGCACTCCCTCAATAGTAAGAATGTCCTTCCTCAAATTAGGTGACCAGAATTGCACACAATACTCCAGGTGTTGTCTCACCAGGGCCCTGTACAACTGCAGAAGGACCTCTTTGCTCCTGCACTCAACTCTCTTTATGAGTATAGAAGTTGGGAGGTGATGTTGCAGTTGTATAATGCGTTGGTGGGACATGTTGGCCGGTGTGGGCAAGTTAGGCCGAAGGGCCTGTTTCCACACTGTATTACTGTACAGTAAACAACACATCAAAGGAAAATTATGTATATAAGGAGTAAATGAATCTTTGTTCTCCTTGAATGCTCCCAGTGATCATTGTATTTGATGGCTCTTAATAATGTCTTGATTGCTTTGTCTGATCTTTGTGGTGTGTTTTAAAGTTTTCTGTAACAGTATACAAACAGGTAGACATTTAGACAAGCTGGTAGACTGACAGACAGGTGGACTGACTGACAGAAAGACAGAGAAATAATGCAAAATGTATATCATGCAAGCTGATCAGAGTTGTAGAGCGAGCGGTCCCTGTGGAAGGTGGAAAGAGGTGGGTAGTGCAGATGTGACTGATGGTGGGATCACATGGGAGTTGAGGGAAATGTCAGAGGATGATGCATTGTATGTGGAAGCTGGTGGGGTAAAAGGTGAGGACCACTCTATCCTTGTTCTGTCTGGGGGGGGGGGAGGGGGAGTGAGAGCAGAACTGCGGACGCAGAGGGTACTGAGGGATCCATCTGCGATAGTAGGGGGGAAAGTACCTTTACTAAAGAAAGAGGATATCTCTGGTGTCCTGGAGATACATCTTGGGAGAAGATGCAACGGAGATGGAGAAATTGTGAGTGATGGATGGCGTCCTTGCAAGAGGCACAATGGGAGAAGGAGGAGGTGGCCTGATCTATCCAAGACTGCAAGAACTTGTAGAAAGTTGTGGAAACAGCCCAGACCATCACCACAGACAATGTTTAAGAAAGAACTGCAGATGCTGGTAACATCAAAGGTAGATACAAAATGCCTGAGGAACACAACAGGTGAGGCAGCATCTATGGAGAGAAGGAATAGGCGATGTTTTGGTTCGTGACCCGCCTTCAGACTCTGAAGACCCTTCTTCATGGTCTGAAGAAGAGTCTCGGCCCGAAACGTCGCCTATTCCTTCTCTCCATAGATACTGCCTCACCCGCTGAGTTCCTGCAGCATTTTGTATATACACAGACAATGTTCCTTCCCCATCGACTCCATGCACATCTCACTTTGCCTCGGAAACGCAGCCAAAATAATCAGGGACCACTCACACCCTGGTCAATCTCTCTTCTCACCTCTCCCAATGGGCAGAAGATACAAAGCCTTGAAAGCGCAGATTCAAGAACAGCTTCTTCCCCGCTGTTATCAAACTACTGAATGGACCTCACATCAGGTAGGGTGTAGTCTTGATCTCCCAACTTACTACGTTACAAGACTTGCACTTATTTTTATTTGCTCTTTCGCTGTAACAAACTGTATTCTGTGCTCTGTTTAATTTTCTCTTTACACTACCTGTTGTATTATGTGTGGATTAATTGCACTCACGTATGGTATAGTTTGACTGGAGAGCATGCAAACAGTTTTTCACTATCTCCATGCTCTATTAACTATTCCTCAACCACTAACCCAACTGATCAAGATCTTGCTGCAATTTCTGATAACCATCTTTGCTATCTACGATGCCATCCACTTTCGTGTCATCGTCAAACTTACCCATCATGCCTTGTACAAACTCATCCAAATTGTTGATATAACCACAAACATTAACAGGCCCAGCACCAAATCCTGAGACACATTACTAGTCACAGGCCCCCAGCCGGAAAAGCATCCTTCCACCATCATCCTCTGCTTTCTTCCATGAAGCCAATTCTCTATCCAGTCGGCTATCTCTCCTTGCATCCCATGGGATTTAACCTTCCAGAGTAGCCTACCATGCCAACCTTTTCAAATGCTTTGCTGAAATATAGATAATGTCTATGTCATTGCCCTCATTAACCTATTCAATTGCCAATTTTACATTTATACCAAGCCAATTAACCTACAAACCTGTATGTCTGGGAGTATGGAAAGATCTCAGAGAAAATCCACGTGGTCACGGGGCGAATGTACAAACTTCGCACATGCAGCACCCGTAGTCAGGATTGAACCTGGGTCTTTGGCGCTGGAAGCGATGCAAGGCAGCAACTCTACCGCTACACCACCGTGCCGCCCTAGCCCAAAAAGTTCCTGAATGCAAATATTAAACATGTATAGCAGCAGTTACAACAATAAGCAGACTGCCAGATAATGAATGGTAATGTTTATTCATTATGTACAAATGACACAGCCTGCTCTCTAACTCAAATCCACAGTGCACGTCATGGGGATAATGGTGAGGACCTCGTATGTACATCTCAGTCCTGCTCACATGGTAGATCACTGGTTTGGGCTGTCAGTGACTGAACGGTGACAATCACCAGGCTCGCTGGAGCCAGGGTCCCCTAGAGTTTCTGATCCTCCTCAAGGCCTTGTATGAATCGAGCCGAGAACCCTGTGCAGTACTCTTCAGTGAGGGGGAATGGTTTGGAGTCCTCTGGCTGAGCTGTGGGGCAGTTTGTGTTGCAGTTTTCTTCACCAGTATCTTTGGCAGCCACCTCCTCGGGCAGGTTTAACAAGGAGATCTCGGACAGAGCGCGTCCTGCCCTCAACATGTCATACACTTCTTTCGCGCTGCAGGCCGGAGAATTAGTCTCATATGTCTCGTGGAAACTGTTGTAATCCACTTCGTAGAAATCCTTCTCGAGGGTTAGCACGGGGGTGAAGCGATGGCCCCAGAGAACCTCGGAGTCAGAGTAGGAGCTGCGGGCCTGGCAGGTCATTCCTGGTGGGAAAGTACATTGGATTAGTGGATGCAGAATGTTCAGCGCAAGGTGAAACAGGACAGAGATGGGGAGTAGGCAGATGGTATGTGTAGGAAGGAACTGTAGATGCTGGTTCATACCGAAGATACGAGATACAAAGTGTAACGAAGCGAGCCAGGCAGCATCTCTGGAGTAAAAGAATGGATGACATTTCAGGTTGGGATGTCTGAAGAGGGGTCCCAACCTGAAACGTCACCCATCCTTTTGTGGGCAGCACGGTGGCGCAGTGGTAGAGTTGCTGCCTTACAGCGCTAGAGCCCCGGGTCCGATCCTGACTACGGTTAATTGGCTGGATAAAATTGTAAATTGTCCCCTGGTGTGTAGGAAGCTGCTGGTCTGCGAGGATTGCTGGTGGGCACTGACTTGGAGGGCCAAAGGGCCTGTTTCCGTGCTGCATCTCTGAACTAAACTGAACTAAACTTTTTCTCCAGAGATGCTGCCTGACCCACTGAGTTACTCCAGCAAATTGTGGCTATCTTAAGTACATGGTATGCTTGCCTTCATTGGTCGAGGCATTGAGTATGATAGTTAAGAAGTCAGATGCAGCTTTATTGGACATTTATTAGTCCGCATTTGGAGTATTGTGGTACAGTTCTGGTTGTCCCATTATAGGGAGGATGTGAAGAGTTCTTGAAAGGGTAAAGAGGAGGTTTACCAGAATGATGTCTGGATTTAGGGGTTATTAACTACAGGGTTGGACAGGCTTTGATTGTTTTCTCTGGAATACTGGAGTTTTAGCGGAGACTAGAGAGAAGCAGATAAAGTTATGGGAGGCCTAGGTAGGGTTGACAGTCAGAATATTTTTCCCAGGGTGGAAATATCACGTACTAGAGGGTATAGCATTAAGGTGAGAGGGTCAAAGGTCAAATATGCGCGGGGCAAGTTGTTTTAAAGAGAGGCTGGTGGGTGCCTGGGACGTGCTGCCAGGGGTTATGGTGGAGGCAGATATGATAGAGGTCTTTAAGAGACTTTTGGATAGGTGCATGGATAATGGAGGGATATCGATTATGTGCAGGCAGATAAGAGTTGGTCTTGACATCGAGTTTGGCACAGATGTTGTGGGCCGAAGGGCCTGTTCCTGTGCCGTACTATTCTATCAAGAAGATAGACACAAAAAGCTGGAGTAACTCGGTGGAACAGGCAGCATCTCTGGAGATTTCAGGTGGAGACCCTTCTTCAGACCCCATATATTCTATGGTCTACGTTCTAATACACATTATTATTTCTTCACGGAATTCAATTATTTTTGTCAGACAGGAACTTCCCTTGATAGAGCTAGGTTTGACGTCTTGGATTAGTTCCTGTCTTTCCAATTGATCATTAATCCTGGCCCTCAGTATTTATTCCATTATCTTCTGCCCCGCTGATACTTGGCTTACAGATCTATAGATAGCTGGCATATCTTCGTCTCTTCAACGACTTCATTTTCCCAGGCCCCCACTACCTCATCTTCACCATGGATGTCCAGTCACTCTATACTTCCATCCCCCACCAGGATGGTCTTAAAGCCCTCCGTTTCTTTCTCGGCTGCAGAACCCGCCAATTAACGTCTACTAATACTCTCCTCCGCTGAGCAGAGCTGGTCCTCACACTCAACAACTTCTCCTTCGACTCCTCCCACTTCCTCCAAATCCAAAGCACAGCTATGGGCACTCGCATGGGGCCCAGCTATTCCTACAAAGATGTAGGGTACGTTGAACAATCCCTGTTCCAGGCTTACACTGGCCCTATCCCTGAACTCTACCTCCGCTACATTGATGACTGCATCGGTGCTACCTCCTGCACCCATGCAGAACTCACTGACTTCATCAACTTCACAACTAATTTCCATCCAACATTCAAATTCACTTGGACCATCGCCGACATCTCCCGACCGTTTCTAGATCTCACCGTCTCCATCACAGGACACAGGTTATTGACCGACATCTACTCCAAACCTACTGACTCCCATAGCTATGTAGACTATACTTCTTCCCACCCTGCTTCCTGTAAAGACTCTATCCCCTACTCCCAATTCCTCCGTCTACACTGCATCTGCGCCCAGGATGAGGTTTTCCATACTGGATCATCGAGATGTCCTCATTCTTTAGGAAGTAGGAGTTCCCCTCTTCCATTATAGATGAAGCTCTCACTAGGGTCTCCTCGATATCCCACAGCTCTGCTATTGCTCCACCTCCCCCCATTCACAACAAGGACAGAGAACCCCATACAGCATATAATCCTCCACCACTTTCGCCATCTCCAACGGAATCCCACAACTGGCCACATCTTCCTATCTCCACCCCTTTCTGCTTTCCACAGAGATCGCTCCCTCTGCAACTCCCTGGTCAACTTGTCCCTTCCCATTCAAGCCACCCCCTCCCCAGGTACTTTCCCCTACAACCACAGGAGATGCAACACCTGTCCCTTTACCTACCCCCTTGACTCCATCCAAGGACCCCAACAGTCTTTTCAGGTGAGACAGAGGTTTACTTGCACCTCCTCCAACCTCATCTACTGTATCCGCTGTTCCAGGTGTCAACTTCTGTACATCGGTGAGAACTAGCGCAGGCTCAGCCATCGTTTCGCTGAGCAACTCCGCTCAGTCCGCCTTAACCTACCTGATCTCCCGGTTGCTCAGCACTTTGACTCCCCTCCCATTCCCAATCTGACCTTTCTGTCCTGGGCCTCCTCCATTGTCAAAGTGAGGCCCAACGCAAGTGGGAGGAACAGCACCTCATATTTCGCTTGGGCAGCTAACATTGACTTCTCTAACTTCAAATAGCCCTTGCTTTCCCTCTCTCTCCATCCCCTCCCCCATCTCAGTTCTCCCACCAGTCTTACAGTCTCCGACTACATTCTATCTCTGTCCCGCCCAGTCTGAAGAAGGGTCTCGACCCAAAACTTCTCCCATTCCTTCTCTCCAGAGATGCTGCCTGTCCCAGAGTTACTCCAGCATTTTGTGTCTACCTTCGATTTAAACCAACATCTGCCTTTCCTTTCTACACATATCTTGTGAAGGGAGACCACATTTTGTTGTCCTCCAGTCATCTGTGATCGGCGAAAATTAAAAAACCTCTGCCAGAATACCACAATCACCCCTCTTGCCTCCTGTAGAAACCTGGAAAGATTCCCAATCTCCCAGGCACAGAGTCATAGTCATACAGCATGGAAACAGGCCCATCGGCCCAACCTGCACACGACAACCAACATGCCCCATCTATACTAGTCCCACCTGCCCGCATTTTGTCCATATTCTTCTGAACCTTTCCTTTCCATGTATCTGCCCAAATGTCTTTTAAATATTGTGATAGTACCTGCTTCCAGTAATTCCTTTAGCACCTCGTTCATTATGCCCACCAACATTTGTGTGGAAAAGTTGCTGTTGAGTTTTCCATTATTTGTTTCCCCTCTCACCTTAAACCTATGTCCTCTGGTTCTTGATTCCCCTACTCTGAGTAAAAAGCTCTGTGCATTTACCCCATCTATTCCTCCCATGATCTTATACACCTCCATAAGACCACTCCTCATCCTCCTGTGCTCCAAGGAATCAAGTCCTAGCCTGCCCAACCTCTGCCCATAACTCAGGTCCTCGAGTCCTGGAATATCCTCGTAAATCTTCTCCGCACCTTTTTCAACTTAATAATATCTTTCCTAAACAGGGTAACCGAAACTGAACATAATACTCCAACTGTGGCCTCACCAGCACCTTGTACAGCTGCCACATAACATCCCATTTTCATCCTCAAAACCCTGACCGATGAAGGCTAATTTGCCAAAAATCTTCTTGACCACCTTGTCGACCTGTGAGGCCACTTTTATTGAACTATATACAGTCTCTGCACTCCTGGATCTCTCTGGTCTACACCACACTCCAAAGCCCTGCCTACACCACCACCTCCTCTGGTAGATCATTCCATGAAGTCACCATATTTTGTGGAAAAATCTGCCGTTCAGATTTGTCGTTCTATGTTTTAGTTTAGCTTAATTTAGAGATACAGCGCAGATGCAGGCCCTTTGTCCCACCGAGTCCGCACCGACCGGCGATCCCTGCACATTAACACTATCCGACACACACCAGGGACAATATACATTTATACCAAGCTAATTAACCTACAAACCTGTGCAGCTGTAAGTGCTGTAAAGCAACTACTTTAATGGTGTGCCATCGTGCCACCCACATATAATGTTTATTTTATGTTTCCTCTTCTCACCTTTGTACAACCCTCCGTATGTGCATATTGTTTTAGTAGATAGGATTGATTTAGAGGGATTAGGATAGGATAGGTTTAGGGTATATGGGCCAAGCGTAGGCAGGTGGGACGTGTAGCATTAGGGAATCCCCTCAGCATTAGGGGATCTCTGTACCTCTAACCTCTGACCTTTACTCTTTCAGGAACATGTCCCTGAACTCTTGTTATTTCTCCTTTGAATGCTTGCCCCTGTGCAGATGTAGACTTAACTGCAGATAGATGTTGTAGATGTCAGTCTACCTTTGTCAAGTCTTCCCTATTGCTAATGAAATTGGCCATAATCCAATGTAAGACCTTTATTATTTGTCTACCCCTATCCTTCAAAATATATCCTGTTACCGGTACTATTTCAAAACTGTATTGTGTTGCGGACAATATAAGGTCATAGGTCATGAGTGATAGGAGAAAATTAGGCCATTCAGCCCATCGAGTCTACTCCGCCATTCGATCATGGCTGATCTATCTTTCCCTCCTAACCCTATTCTCCTGCCTTCTCCCCATAACCCTTGACACCGTACTAATCAAAAATCTATCTATCTCTGCCTTAAATACTATCTCCAAACTATATGGTGTTGTGGGCATTATTTCAAAAATGATCCTCTCCTGATTTTCCCTTCACCTTGCACATTCCCCAGGGTCCAATATTGATTGATTTCATTGATCTATCTACATACTACGATAAAAAGCTCTCATGAACATGTCAAAATATTCTCTCCCTATTAATATTTGGGAAATTGAAATGCCCCAGTACAATAACTATTTGTATTCTATCGCCCTGATATCTGTTAGCATATCTGCTTCTCTATCTCGTTTTGGAGGTCAGCAGTACGCCCCTAGCAAAGGGACAACACCCTTTTTGATCCTAATCTCCCGGTTAGGCGCGTTGGAGAAGCCGTTGAGGAGTTCATTGTCACAGACGGCAGGCGTAGGCCAAGTTACTGGACATTTTTAAGGCAGAGATTGAGAGATATTAGTGATTAGTACAGGTGTCGGGAGCTATGGGGAGAAGGCAGGAGAATGAGGCTGAGTGGAAGAGATAGATCTGCCATGATTGAATGGCGGAGTAGACTTGATAGGCCGAATGGCCTAATTTTGCTCCTAGAAGAAGTTTTGAACATACCTTCCCTCAATCCTGAATTCATGCAATGATTGATTGACAGTGCAATATCTCCTCCCCTTTTACTCGCCCCACTGTCTCACCTGAAAGTGTCGCAACCTGGGAGAGATGACGGCAATATTGTGGACCCCTCTCTATATGAAAGCTCAGCAAGACTTAGCTTTATACAGGTGGCGATTCACGTCTGAAACTCTCAAACCAAGGGTTAGAGACCCGATTCTCCATCACGTACACAAAGACATTCCCATAGTGGTGTGAGAAAAGCAACTTCAGCATCTGAAGAAGGATCTCGACCTGAAACGTCACCCTTGCCTTCTCTGATGCTGAGTTACTCCAGCATTTCGTGTCTATCTTCAGTATCTGATCATACTGCAATGGTGCGTGGAGACTCAAGAGACTGCAGATGCAGGAATCTAGACAACAAACAATCTGCTGGAGGAACTCAGAAGGGCCGGGCAGCGTCTGTGGGAGAAGGAATTGCTGACATTTCACTATGTTGAATGAATGAAAATCCTGGATGGAGTGGATGTGGAGAGGATATTTCCACTGGCTGGAGAGTCTAGGACCAGAGGCTACAGCCTCAATAAAAGGACCTTTAGAAAGGAGATAAGTAGGAATGTCTTTAGTCAGAGGGTGGTGAATCTTTGTAACAGACGGTGATGGAGGCCAAGTCAATTAATATTTTGAAGTTGGAGTAATGCCCCTGTCCCACTTAGGAAACCTGAACGGAAACCTCTGGAGACCTGGCTTCGACCAAACGGCAACCTATTTTTAGTCGAGGCCGGTTTTTTTTTTTTTTTAAATAATCGCAGGAACATAGAAGAAGCCTTGACTACGCGGAAACCACATTCCACGATTAGGGAGAATGACCGGAACCTCCGGGAACCTCATGGAAACCTTGGCGCAAGGTCTCCAGAGGTTTCCGTTCAGGTTTCCTAAGAGGGACAGGGGCATAACAGATTCTTGATTAGCAAAGATGCCAGGGGTTATTGAAAAAAATCAGGAGAATGGAGTTGAGTGGCAAAGATAGATCCGCCGTGATTGAACGGCGGAGTAGACGTGATGGGCCAAATGGCCTGGCTTTGTACAATTGCAGAAGGACCTCTTTGCTCCTATATTCGATTCCTCTTGTTGTAAAGGCCAACATGCCATTCACTTTCTTCACTGCCTGCTGTACCTGCATGCTTACTTTCATAAACTGATGTACAAGGACCCCCAGATCTTGTTGTACTTTTAGATAATTTAGATAATAACCTGCTTTCCTGTTTTTGCTACCAAAGTGGATAACCTCACATTTATCCTCATTAAACCTCATCTGCCATGCATCTGCCCACTCCCCCAACCTGCCCAGGTCACCATGCATTCTCATAGCATCCTCCTCACAGTTCACACTGCCACCCAGCTTTGTGTTATCTGCAAATTTGCTAATGTTATGGGCCCTATATCAGGGCATCATACTGGTGTGAGACATAGAGGGATTTGGAATGGGCATTACCTATGTGGCACAGGAGTGCAGCTGGTAAACCTGCTGCCTCATAGCACCAAAGCCCTGGGTTCGATCATGACCTTGTCTGTGGGTGGAGTTTGAACGTTCTCCCTGTAACTGCGTGGGTTTCCCCCGGGTGCTCTGGTTTCACAAAGACGTGTGGGTTTGTAGTTTAATTGGCCCTCCGTAAATTGTCCCTAGTGTGTAGAGAGTGGATGAGAAACTAATAACATAGAACTAGTGCGAACGCGTGATTGATGGTCAACATGGACTCGGTGGGCAAAGGGCCTGTTTCTATGCTGTATCTCTAAGCTGGAGTATAAAACTAAAACTATACCTGTGTGCAGACTGATCTCAGCCTCTGTGCCGCACTGTTATGGGCAGTACACTCTACAGCTACTGAGCACCTGAGGTGTTGGAGTGAACATTTAGGGTGGTATTCAGGGGGCTGCTTTTCCGTGGATGGCTGTACACTGCTGGAGTGTTGTTACACATCCCATCATCCAGACTAATGAGAGTATTCCCAACACCGCCCCATGTGCTTTGTAGAAGTTGGATCAGGTAATGGGGTGTCAGGGGTGAGTCACTGTCCACAGGGTAGCCCCTCTTTGACCTGCTACTGTGGCCACAGAGGCTGGGCCAGTTCGTAATCTAATTAATGTTAATTGCTTGTTTGAAAAATGTCAGCATGGAAACACTTTGGGCCACCGAGTCCATGTTGACCACCGATCACCGCTTCATACTAGTACTATGTTATCCTACTTTTGTATCCACTGCCTACACACTAGGGACAATTTACAGAGACCAATGAACCTGTGTTTCAGACTGAAGAAGGGTTTCGACCCAAAACGTCGCCTATTTCCTTCGCTCCATAGATGCTGCCTCACCACTGAGTTTCTCCAGCATTTTTGTCAACCTACAAACCTCTATGCCTTTGGGACGTAGGAGGAAACTGGAGCACCTGGAGAAAACCCACATGGTCACAGGGCGAAGGTAAGGCTGCTACAAGCAAGACCTTCATTGTTACTGTGCTTGGGTATGTGGCCGTCAACTCAATTTGACATGGCTACATGGAGAGGTGAGGAGAGTGTGACGGGAGGTAGCAGCAGGTGGTGACCCCATGTATCTGCTCCCATTGTATCACTAGTTCCGGTGGGCAGCGTGACTCATCGCAGCGGCCTTTGCAGTCCGTCTGTCTTTTAACATTTTTTTTTGTCTCGTTTGAGTGTAGTTTTAGTGGGGGGGTTTTTTAGCTGGGTATGTGTGGGGGGGTGGGGGAAACTTTAAAAATCTTTTCCCTGTACGGAGGACCCGACCTTTTCTCTGTCGGGTCACCATTGTTGTTGGGGCCTAGCACCGTGAAGCGGCCTCCAACCGAACCTGGGGCTCCAGTCGCGGAGCCTGCGGATTACTCACCATCGTGGGGCTGGCCGAGTTCGGATGTACTGATGTAAAATCACCACCCTAAAGATTAAGATGTAGAAACAAGAATCTGCAGATACTCATCCACACCAAAGGACACAAAGTACTGGCATAACTCAGCGGGTCAGGCATCATCACTGGAGGGCAACACGGTGGCACAATGGAAGTTGCTGCCTTACAGCTAAAGCAGCGCCAGAGACCCGGGTCCGATCCTGACTACAGGTGCTGTGTGTACAGAGTTTGTATGTTCTCTCCGTGACCTGCTTCAGTTTCTTGCCATAGAGGGAGTACAGAGAAGGTTCACCAGACTGATTCCTGGGATGGCACGACTTCCATATGAAGAAAGACTGGATAGACTCGGCTTGTACTCGCTGGAATTTAGAAGATTGAGGGGTGATCTCATAGAGACTTACAAAATTCTTAAGGGGTTGGACAGGCTAGATGCAGGAAGATTGTTCCCGATGTTGGGGAAGTCCAGGACAAGGGGTCACAGTTTAAGGATAAGGGGGAAGTCTTTTAGGAACGAGATGAGAAAATAATTTTTCACACAGAGAGTGGTGAATCTGTGGAATTCTCTGCCATAGAAGGTAGTTGAGGCCAGTTCATTGGCTATATTTAAGAGGGAGTTGGATGTGGCCCTTGTGGCTGAAGGGATCAGGGGGTATGGAGAGAAGGCAGGTACGGGATACTGAGTTGGATGATCAGCCATGATCATATTGAATGGCGGTGCAGGCTCGAAGGGCCGAATGGCCTGCTCCTGCACCTAATTTCTATGTTTCTATGTTTCCTCGCACACTCCAAATATGTACAGGTTTGTACGTTAATTTGTCATTTCAATATATATAAATTGTCCCTAGGATAGTATGAACGTGCGGGGATCGCTGGTCGGTGTGGATCCGGTGGGCGGAAGGGCCTGCTCCCGCTCCGGATCTCTAAACAAAATTAAACTAAAACTAAGCTAAAAGAACATGGATATGTGACGTTTCTTGTCGGGACCTTTCTTCAGACTGTAAACGCCACCTATCCATGCATCTCCAGAGATGCTGCCTAACCCGCTGAGTTACTCCAGCACTTTGTGTCCTTTCTTTTACGCTAAAGATGAACCCTGTTTCCTTCCCCACAGGTACTGACTAACTGGTGGAGTATTTCCAGCATTTCTGTAGTGCATTGGTCTGGGGTCACATGTAGTGCAGGTGAGGTCAGCTGGTGCCTTTCCTGTAGGAGGTTCATGGATCAGATGGTGTTTACAACAATACAGTTGCTTCACTGAGATTAGATTGTATTTTATTGTTCCAGTTTTATTACATTATTTGAACTTAAATGGCCAAATGCCACATTTGGATTTGAACTTGTGTCTCTGGATCAGTGGTGCGGATGTCTGGCTGTCAGTCACCATTGTGCCGTTATCGATCACATTTCCTTGATATCATAACAAATCAAATTAGGGTGGCACGGAGGCGCAGTGATAAAGTTGCTGCCTTACAGCGCCAGAAACCCGGGTTCGATCCTGACAATCGGTGCTGTTTGTACGTACTCCCCATGACCTGTGTGGGTTTTCTCCGGGATCTCCAGTTTCCTCCCACACTCCAAAAACGTACAGGTTTGTAGGTTAATTGGCTTGGTATAAGTGTAAATTGTTTCTAGTTTGTTGGATAGTGTTAATGTGCGGGGATCGTTGGTCAGTGTGTGGACTCGGTGAGCCGAAGGGCCAGTTACCGTGATGTATCTGTAAAACAAAATGTTGTAATGATACTTTGATGGCAGAGGCAGTCAGTTTTACTGTGCCTCAGGGCTCTGATCTGGAATGGTCAAAGAAGTGTAATCTCCTCCAGATCTCTCTGCTCCACATACAAACCGGGACAAAAGCAACCTGAACAATTATCACCACTCAGTGTGCTACCCAACAGGTAGCAACTGTCAAAGTGCTCCTTCTCCAATGATCCTCGGATGCTCAGCCCAGGGGCGGCACAGTGGTGCAGTGGGTAGAACTGCTAGTGCGATCCTGACCTCGGGTTCCGTCTGTGCAGATTTTGCACCTTCTCCCTGTGGATTTCCATCTGGTTTCCTCTCACATCTCAAAGACATGCGGGTTTGTAGGCCTCTATAAATTACCCCTAGTGTGTGGGTGAGTGATAGAATCTGGGGGGAGTTGGTGACAATATGAGGAGAATAAATTGGATCAGAGTAATGGAGACACTAGGGACCACAGATGCTGGTTTACAAAAACAAACACGAAATCTCAGCGGGTCAGGCAGCATCTCTGGAGTTCATGGATATGTGATGTTTTGGGCCAGATCCTCCTTGAGTCTGATTAGATTAGATTTGTGTAAATTGGGGGTTGACAGTCAGTGTAGACATAATGGGCCAAAGAATAAAAGGGCATACCTGTGGAAAGGAGATGAGGAGGAATTTCTTTCACCAAAGTGTGTGGAATCTGTGGAATTCCAAGTCAATGGCCAAATCATTCCGTGTTTTTAAAGGGAACGTTGACAAATTCTTGATTAGTATGGGTGTCAAAGGTTAAGGGGAGAAGGCAGGAGAATGGGGTTGAGAGGGAAAGATAGATCAGCCATGATTGAATGGCAGAGTAGACTCGGCGGCCTAATTCTGCTCCAGTGACATGAATTTATAAGGGCCTGTTTCCACGCTGTATCTCTCTTTGAAAGTGGGGAAAGTGTAACTGACTGTCCTATATTTGAGGAATCATTTGATTCATCATTTGATGTTGTGGAAACTAAGTAAGCATGTGGTGGAATTCTGGTTACGTTACTGCCCTCACTACCAGCATGTTCCAACACCCTGGACCATGGACATGGCAGTGGGAGGGTGGGCCGGAGAGCTGACTACAGCCGGAGCAGGTAGCTGCGGTAGGAGATCAGCCCTCCTGGACCCTGGGGCTGGGAAAGGGCTGGAGCAAACCCCTGGATAAAGGGCCTTCAAAGGAAAAGCTGCAGCAAACGACAGCAGGAGATGGAGGCTGCTGCACTCACAGAGGTCAGTCCTCTGAGGGCAAGCACACCGGAGGATAACTACCTCACACATCATATTGGGATGTCCATTGACATAGCAGCAGGATCAGGCCATTTGACACATTTACTCTGTGAATCCCTGATCTTTGTGTGTGGGGAGACAATGGGGAGATTACATTGAACTAACTTCAGGAAGTGATGGGAATCCAGCAGACCTTGGTGCTCTCGGTCTAACGTAGATGTGGCGAAGTGGATTTAGTTTAGTTTAGTTTAGTTTAGTTTAGAGATACTGTGTGGAAACAGGCCCTTTGGCCCACAGTCCATGCTGACCAGTGATCCCCGCACACTAACACTATCCTACACACACTAGGGACAATTTACAATTTTACTTCGGAGTCACGTGAGTGACTACGTGAAGAAGAGCCCGCCTCACGCTGGTAACGGCATGACGTCGACGCTGACGGCAGAAGGTGGAGCTGCAGTAAGGAGCAGCTCCTCGCAGCGGTCGGAACGGCCCGCAGGTAAGAACAGTAAAGTTGGGTTTTTTAGCGGGCGCTGGGTAGGTCCAGCAGTATAGGAAATATGTTAAAGTAGGTCAGAGTCATATTAGTGCTGGATAAGCACAAATGATGAAGTAAATTTATATTCGCGGGTTAAATGCTTCCTGGGGTGAAAAATAAATATACGGGAAAGCTAGTGCGGAGCCGGTTCCGATACCGGTGGCCGCAGATATACCCGTTAGCGAATTAGTTTACAAAATGATAACCACGGAGAGAAATGCTCCCGAATATGAAAAATGGAAAATAAAATAAAATAAAAATCTGAGAGGCCCGTGGTTCTGATGACTCTGACATTGAAAAATCCTCCACATAAGTAAACTATGTGGAACTGATTATGGAGCATATGGAGAAAGTTCTCCAAATAATTATGAGACTAGGGTCATAGTACCCTGAAGGTTCCTAAGATTAGCCCTGAGGGGTTTAATTATTCTGAATATGGCCATGGGCCTAATTGGAAGTTGGAACTCCGGACCCAGAATTTGGGCCGGAAGAAGTCTCATGGGATGAGATCCCAATTGATTTAGGGCTGCAGAAGGCAGACCCTGTTGATGGTGATTTGCATTTTGAAAGCACACCACAAAATAAAAATAAAAATAAAATGGAAAAATATGAAAAGAGGCCAAAGATGCCTGGAATAGCAAAAGGTTTTGCTATATATGAAGGAAGTGGTGAGGCTATGGAAGAAATCCTAGCTGCCAACATATATATATATGGTATCTCACCAACTTCATGATTCTGTGATGATTGAAATATTAAAATTGCACAGCACAGGAAATTGTGCCTCATTGAAAGAGCCTACGGTTTATCCGTTAATATGGGCATCCATGACTCCAAATATGAGAGCGTCAAATAGTGAGGTTTTAAAATCCTCACAAATTATTCTGCTACTATTATGGCTTTTGGGCAGATGAAAGGAAAACATAAAATAAAGACGCTATTGTGCAATTCTTTCTATGAAATTTTATACAATATAAATGGCTATTTGGCCTATTTTTCACCCAAGGTTGCATACCTGTGTCGAGCAAGTGGTGTTTAAGCTCTTGGTTATCTGTTTGGAGTAATCTGCCTAACTTATTGAAATTGGATGAAAAGCTAAATATTTTAGCTGCATGAAACCTTCGTCTTTGGACGAAAAAGTATTTTCGCCCAGAAGGGGATTTGATATTGGAAATAGAGGCAGAAATATGTCAAGGAAGTTTTTATTGTATTGCACAACCAAATACTTACCCGAATTCAGGGGATAAGGAGAACACCACGCTCATATGCAGAGGAATTAAAGACTTGTTCCCTGCTTAAAGAAACTGCGGATTAATCTCCAGTTAGAGGGAGATTACAAAAAGTTTATTAAGACTGGCTTACTATTATTTTTGATCAGTATATTACGAGCAGTTTCATTAACTACTATTACTTTTAAATAAAAGAGGTTAATCCTCCTGTACAGAATAAACCTGCTTATGTTTTTCGTGTTTTTCTGCAATTGAAAAAGCAGAGATTTATGTTCACATTGCCTAATTATCTGGAAAAGAGGTAATGGAAAAGATTTTGAACACGAGCATAAATTTGTCTTTAATGTTAGAAGGCATTACAGATGATGGTTGCAGAAGTATTCTGGACCTTACAGGTCTAAATAAGTTTGTAGAATACAAACATGTTCAAATGGAGTCATGGAATACTGCAAAATATTTAATTCAGCAGGTTGTTATATGGCTAAGATTAATGAAAAGACGCTTATTATTCTGTACCTATGCATCAGGTTTTGGTGGTACTTAAATTTTAATTGGTTGTGACAATTATGGCAGTTAAGCTTTGCCAAATGGACTGAGTTCAGCTTTTTACTCTTTACGAAACTGTTGAAACCAGTTTAGCCCAATTAGTGCACATCTTTATGGCTTATCTCAATGACATTCTGGTCATTAGTGATTATCAGGAGTCAGCTGAGGACTCAGTTTCAGTTACTAAAGCTTTGTGGTAAGCTAAGGTTCTTAATTCATCTAATTAAGCCCCAGCTGCAGCCAGCACAAACAATTTACTTTTGGGGTTTGTAATTAACTCAGTGACTATGTTAATACCTTTACCAATAGATAAAGTCGATGATATTTTGGTAACTTGTCATTATTTCATTCAAAACCTTATCCTTCCATCCGAGAAATGGTGACAACCATTGGTGAACTGCTAGCAGCATTTCCTGCAGTAGAATTTGGTTCATTACATTTATTGATATCTTCGAAGGTACAAGATACAAGCTCTCAAAGAGAAGGCAGGCCATTTGACAGGCCTATGTAATTAACAAAAGAAGCTGTATTGGAATTTACAATGGTGGGTTAAAAAAGGAAAATGTCCCACAAGCTGCTAATAAATATTATGATTAAACAGCCTGAAATGGTTTTACATACAGATGCTAGTGCTCTCGGATGGGGGGCCACAGATTTATCCTCCAGTTATGGAGGTAGATGGAAAACTGAAGAACAAGTGTTTCTCTAAGAGTATGGTATTAACTATTTGGAGTTATTGGGGGCCTTTTATGGGCTTAAAGCATATTGTTGTGCTAAACAAGGTCTGCATGTGTTACAATTACACAATAAAACAGCTATGGTTTACATTAATCACATGGGGAGAGTTGGATCAGTATCATGTGATTGTCTGGTCAATGAGATATGGCAATGGTGTATTGGTCGGCAGATATGGATTGCAGTAAGCTTTACTCCAGGTAAAGACAATGTGGTAGCAGATGAAAGGTCCAGGATTTTTAAAGATAATACGGAATGGATGTTTAAGCCAGCAATATTTAAGAATATTGTTCGACGATTTGGGTTGCCAGAAATTGATTTGTTTGCATCCAGGTTTAATCATCATTTGCCTCATTATGTGTCTTGGGAACACGATCCGGACGCAGTTGCAGTAGATGCATTTTTATTACACTGGGGAAAAAATGTTCTTTTATGCTTTTCCACCATTTGCTCTGATCCAGAGATGCTTGAAGAAAATAGAGCAAGATTCAGCTTCCGGATTGTTGGTAGTGCCAAATTGGCCAACTCAACCTTGGTTCCCAGTTATGCTGAATATGATTAAAGAACCGTATATGCAGATTCTTAACTGTAGTGATATCTTGACTAATCCAGTAACAAATGAAGATTACCCATTATATGCATATATGAATTTGTTAATCTGCAGGTTTTGACCAGACCACTACAGGAACTGGGATTTGTTGGACCAAACTTGACAGTCATTGGCGCATCATGGCGAGATAGCACACAGAAACAATATATGACACATATTAAGAAATGGGAAGAATTTTGCACACAGTCAAAATATTTCTGATGATTATGTGAATGTTACTCATGTTTTGGAATTCCTTGCCAATTTGCGCTTTGGCCAACATTTAAGTTGCAGTGCCATTAACACTGCACGCAGTGCTTTGTCGTCCTATTTAGGACTTATGACTGGTGAGAAATCAATTGGGTCGCATCCATTAATATCACGATTCATGAAAGGAATTTTTCACATGAATCCGCCAAAACCTAGATATACAGAGATTTGGGATGTGAGCATAGTACTTGCTCTACTTAGAGAATGGACGCCAATTGAAGGGTTGTCATTGGATAGGTTAACATTGAAATTGGTCATGTTAATGTCACTGGTCTCAGCCCAAAGAGTGCAAACTTTACAAATGTTGCGTTTAGACTGTATGCATGTGACTACAGATAACGTTGTATTCTATGTTTACGATCTGATCAAACAAAGTAGACCAGGGAGATCTGGAACAAAGGTAACCTTTCAAGCTTTTCATATTGAGCTTGCTTTGTGTGTGGTTAGACATTTGAACCAATGTATTAAAGTGACGGACACTTTTCGAGGAAACGAAAAGACATTGCTGCTTACGCACAAAAAGCCACACACAAAAGCTTCAGTTCAAACTATCTCAAAATGGTTGAAACAGGTGTTGGTTTTAGCGGGAGTAGACACTGATGTCTTCAAATCTCACTCCACCAGGGCGGCAGCTACGTCCGCGGCGAAGGGGCGGGACGTACCTCTCGAGCATATTTTTAAAAAAAATCGCAGGGTGGAGTAAAGAAGAAACTTTTTCAAAGTTCTACAACAAACCTGTTCACACTATGACAAGCTTTGGACACACGGTGTTGGGAGCACTATAATCACCTGCTTTGTTTGCTATTAATTGCTATAATCAGTTGTGTAGTCACTGATATCTTTTGTCACTTGTAATCATTTTTCCCTCAAATATAAGGAGGGTATTATATGGTTTTCAGCCATTAAAAAACTTAATTGTGAAAAGATCTAACATTTGTGTGCTTTCTCATGTATGTGTTTACTTAGCCGGACTGTCGTACGGATTAATTCTACGACATAAAAAACACAGAAAGCTTTAAAACTCTTCACGTAGTCACTCACGTGACTCCGAAGTAAAATAGTAAGATTAAACGAGAACTCACCTGTTCGAAGTTTGATCGTTATTTTACGAGGAGTTACGATGAGGGATTACGTGCCCTCCACTCCCACCCTCGTAAAATAAATGATCAAATGGTGGTTCTAAGTCTTTTTATGAGCCTTACTATGTTACTCCGGCTTTGGTGTTCTGTGTTTTTCATGCCGTTGCTTTGAAGTATGCCGTTACCAGCGTGAGGCGGGCTCTTCTTCACGTAATCCCTCATCGTAACTCCTCGTAAAATAACGATCAAACTTCGAACAGGTGAGTTCTCGTTTAATCTTACTATTATACCAAGCCAATTAACCTACAAAACTGACAGCTTTGGAGTGTGTAAGGAAACCGGAGCACCCGGGGAAAACCCACGCAGGTCACGGGGGGAACATACAAACTCCGTAGAGAGAGTCAGTCTGTCTGTGGGATCTGTCAGGTAAATTGTCTCACTTCCCCTGGGGCTTATGTGTATCGTGACTTCCGTCCGACATGGATGCTCAGGACAGAAGGTACATGGAGGGTGTCTGTGCTCTGCAGGAGAGCTGTTTGTTCCCAGCCTCCACATACAGTCTCCACTAACACAGACGTTCACTCATCCCTGAATGCAGAGAGCAGTGCCGGTGAGCTGTGAACGTGTGTGCCTGTGTGAATGGCTCATTACATCTGCTGTAATATTTCCCTCTGTGTTCCACTCCTTGCTTCCAGGCTAACACATTCCCTCAATTACTGCAGCGCTGCTAAAAATACATGACCTTTACAGGAACCTGTCATGTCCAACTGTTCTTCACTCTGATCAACTGACTGCTGTACATCTGCACTAACAAACCTACAGCTCAGGTGCAGCTGTAACAAACCTACAGTAAACACAGAAAACATTGCAATCAGGTCAGGCAGCGTCTGTGGAGAAAGGAACACTTTGCAGTTCAGGCAAATAACCCTTGGTCGGAATTTCTCATTATAATTAAAAAATGATTCTGATGGTAGTTTATTGACCTGAGATGTTAACTTTGCTGCACTCTCCACACACACACACTCACTCACACACACACCCACTCACACACTCACTCACTCACACACTCAACACTCACACACTCACTCACTCACACAAGCACTCACTCACACACTCACTCACACAAGCACTCACTCACACACGCACTCACACACTCACTCACACACTCATTCACACACACACACTCACACATTCAACACTCACACACTCAACACTCACATACTCACTCACTCACACACCCACTCACACACTCACTCACTCACACACTCAACACTCACACACTCACTCACTCACACAAGCACTCACACACTCACTCACTCACACACTCACTGTCCCGCCAGTCTTTCCCTTACCCCTTGTTCCCTTCCTTCTACATCACTCCTTCTGGCTTTAAATTTCACTCCTCCCCTCCTTTTCTCATTCCCTTTTGTCTCCTTTTCAGCTCTGGCCATTGTCCACCTACCTGCCACCCAGCCCCCACCACCTCCCGCCTCCCTATCTGTATCCACCTATCACTTGCCAGGCTTTGTCCCGCACCCAGCTCATTTCCAGCTTCCTCCCTCCTAGTACACTCAGGAAGAATCCTGACCTGAAACATCACCTGTCCATTCCCCCCCCACCCCCCCTCCACCCTGGCCCAGTGAGTTTCTCCAGCATTTTTGCGTTTTGCTCAAGATCCAAGTGTCGATCTTCTCTGGGCAAGGAGGTCACCAGTTTCAGTATGTAAGTCTGTAAGCTGAGTGGGGAATCACTGATACCTTCATGTTGGCCCAAACCACATGGTGGGAGGGTGTTATGGAGGAGCATCACTGAGCTCAAGAGGTCCAGCAACCATGTCGGAAGGAACTGCAGATGTTGGTTTAAACCGAAGATAGACACCAAAAGCTGGAGTAACTCAGTGGGACAGGCAGCATCTCTGGGGAAAAGGAATGGGTGACGTCATTACGACACAAGGAAAACGTCATTGCGTCCTTTTCTCCAGAGATGCTGTCTGACCTGCTGCGTTACTCCAGCTTTTTGTGGCTATCCTAGGTCCAGCAACCTTTCATTTCTATTTTGCATTGACTATTCCACCTGCCTTCACGAGGTAGCTCATCTTGTTCCTCCCCCTGTGAAAGGCGTCACCCTCTGATCGCCCAATTCCTTTACCACTTACTTCAGGACTGGGTTAGATCCTCCATCCATGGTACAAACAAATGGCTCCTGGCTCGTTCAGGCCAGACTGAGGGAATTTATGGAGAGCTTCCTGGCACTTGAGATTGGCTGGTCTCAATCCCTCTGGACTTCCCAGATTCACTGGCTCCTCAATCTTAGTTTAGTTTAGTTTAGTTTAGTTTAGTTTAGTTTAGTTCAGAGATATAGCGTGGAAACAGGCCCTTGAGCCCACCAAGTCCATGCCGACCATCGATCACCTGTTCACACTAATTCTATGTTATGCCACTTTCTCGTCCACTCCCCACACAATAGGGGCAAGTTACTGAAGACAATTAACCTACAAACTTGCTCATCTTCGGGATTTGGGAGGCACCTGGAGGAAACCACAGACACCACCAGAAGTCAGGATTAAATCTGGTTCTCTGACACCGTGAGGCAGCAGCTCTACCCGCTGCACGTCTCTGCCACCCTATACATAGAATCATACAGATTAGAAAGCAGGCCCTGTGGCCCAACCACTATTCCCCATCAATACTGGACCCATTTGTATGTATTTGGCTCATATCCTTCTAAGCTTTTCCATTCCATGTACCTGCCCAAGTGTCCTTTGTTATTGTACGTGTCTTAACTACCTTCTCTGGCAGCTTGTTCTATATATCCATCATCCTGCCAGTGAAAAAGTTACCCCTCATGTTCCTGAGTGAAATAGTTGCTGCTCGGGTTGCTATAAAATGTTGCCACGTGTAGCTTTGTACCGGCACCAGTGGTTGAGTCCGCTACCCGCTCACTGCCATGTAACCTAACAACCCACGCTGCAAAGAGGCAGAGATAGATAGATTCTTGATTAGCAAGGGTGTCCAGGATTATGGGGTGAAGGCAGAATGGGGTTGAGAGGGAAAGATAGATCAGCCATGATTGAATGGTGGAGTAGACTTCATGGGCCGAATGGCCTAATTCTGTTCCTACCACATGAAAGCACTGCCCAGACCCTACCTGTTGCCTCCACCATGCCTTCAAGGATCACCACAATCTCAAAGTCCTCCTGCTCCAACTGGCTGCGGCTCATCGACCAGAAGGGGCTCTTCTCGTTGATCTCGTGGGAGATGATGAGCGGCGATACGAGGAAGAGCCGGTCATCGCCGGTGTCAAAGCCCACGTTGATGTCGGTCTGGTTGAGGGGGATGAACTCGCCTTCCTTGGTCTGCCGGGACTTGATGAGCTTGGCCCGGATGGAAGCCTCCACGATGTGGGAGTTGCGGAGGTCCCCCACGCGGAACATCAGGCAGAGCTTCTCATCTCGGAGAGAGATGACGGCGCGGTGCGAGAACATCAGCGTCTCCGCACGGTTCTTGGGCTGAGAAATCTTCACGAACATGCATCCGACCATCAGGGCGTTGACGATGGATCCCAGGATGGCCTGGACCAGCAGCAAGATGATGCCCTCAGGACACTTCTCCGTGATAACTCTGTGCCCGTAGCCAATTGTCGTTTCAGTCTCGATAGAAAATAGAAATGCCGACACAAACCCGTTCAAATTGTCCACACACGGCGTCCAGGTGGCGTCTCCCAGATGCTCCAGGTCTCCGCGGATGTACGCTATCAGCCACCAGATGAAGCCAAAGAACAGCCAGGTAACGGTGAAGACCAATGTGAAGATTAAAAGGTTAAAGCGCCACTTGAGGTCCACCAGGGTGGTGAAGAGGTCACTGAAATAGCGGTACGTCTCCTGCACATTCCCGTGGTGGACGTTGCATTTCCCGTCCTTGTTCACGTACCTTTGTTTCCGTTTCTTTGGCTCATTGAGCAGCCTCGGCCTGTCTGTGGTTAGCACATTGCCGCGGGCTTGTTTAGACAGCTTCTTAGATTCTCTTATATTCGCCTGAATGTCCATGTCCTGGTTGCGGGCGATTCGAGGCTCTCCTGGCATTCTGCCCCGACTACAACTCCTGCCTGCTCCTCACAACGCACACCTGAAATAGATTCCATATTCTGTTTGTAAAAATCGCACTGCAGCACAAGCCCATAAGGTTTAGTTTAGAGATACAGTACGGACACAGGCCCACAGATAGTAAAAGCTGAAGAGGAAAAGATTAATTAAGACCAAAGTTGGACCCTTGAGGACTGAAAAGGGTGAATTTCTTGTGGGGAACAAGGAAATGGCAGATTAGTTGAACAGGTACTTTGGATCTGTCTTCACTAAGGAGGACACAAACAATCTCCCTGATGTACTAGCCAGAGGATCTGGGGTGACGGAGCAACTGAAGGAAATCCACAGTGGGCAGGAAATGTTATTGGGTAGACTGATGGGACTGAAGGCTGATAAATCCCCAGGGTCTGATGGTCTGCATCCCAGGGTACTTAAGGAGGTGGCTCTAGAAATCATGGACATGTTAGTGATCATTTTCCAATGTTTTATAGATTCAGAATCAGTTCCTGTGGATTGGGGGGTAGGTAATGTCATCCCACTTATTAAGAAAGGTGGGAGAGAGAAAACAGGGAATTATAGACCAGTTAGCCTGACATCGGTGATGGGGATGATGCTGTAGTCAATTATAAAAGATGAAATGGCGGCACATTACGATAGCAGTAACAGGATCAGTCTGAGTCAGGATGGATTTACGAAGGGGAAATCATGCTTGACTAATCTTCTGGAATTTTTTGAGGATGTAACTAGGAAAATGGACAACGGAGAGCCAGTGGATGTTGCGTACATGGATTTTCAGAAAGCATTTGTTCAGGTCCCACATACGAGATTAGTGGGCAACATTAGTGCACATGGTGTTGGGTGCTGACATAGATAGAAAATTGGTTGGCAGAAAGGAAACAAAGAATAGGGATTGATGTGTCCCTTTCAGAATGGCAGGAAGTGAATAGTAGGGCACCGCAAGGCTCGGTGCTAGGACTGCAGCTATTTACAATATATATTAATGATTTATATGAAGGGATTACAAATAACATTAGCAAATTTGCAGATGACACACAGCTGGGTGGCAGTGTGAACTGTGAGGAGGATGCTATGAGAATGCAGGGTGACATGGACAGGTTAGGTGAGTGGGCAGATTCATGGCAGATGTAGTTTAATGTGCATAAATGTGAGGTTATCCACTTTGGTAGCAAAAACAGGAAGGACAATTATTATCTCAATGGTGTCAAGTTGGGAAAAGGGGAAATACAATGGGATCTGGGAGTCCTTGTCAATGAAAGTAAGCATGCAGGTACAGCAGGCAGTGAAGAAAGCGAATGGTGTGTTGGCCTTCATAACAAGAGGAGTTGACTATAGAAGCAAGGAGGTTCTTCTGCTGTTGTACAGGGCCGTGAGACCAGATCTGGAGTATTATGTGCAGTTTTTGTTCTCCAAATTTGAGGAAGGATATTCTTGCTATTGAAGGAATGCAGCATAGGTTCACCATGTTAATACCCGGAATGGCAGGACTATCATATGCTGAGAGAATGGAGCAGCTGAGCTTGTGTACTCTGGAATTTAGAAGGATGAGAGGAGATATTATTGAAATATATAAGATTATTAAGTGTTTGGACAAGGGTTAAGGGCAGGAAACATCTTCCCAATGTTGAGGAAGTCTAAAACGAAGGGCCACAGTTTAAGAATAAGGGATAAGCCATTTAGAACGGAGATGAGGAACCATTTTTTCACACAGACAGTTGTGAGTCTGTGGAATTCTCTGCCTCAGAGGGCGGTGGAGGCACATTCTCTGGAAACTTTCAAGAGAGAACTAGATAGGGCTCTTGAAGATAGCAGAGTCAGGGGATATGGGGAGAAGGCAGGAACTGGGTACTGATTGTGGATGATCAGCCATGATCACATTGAATGGCGGTGCTGGCTTGAAGGGCCGTAAGGCTTACACCTGCACCTATCAAACCCGTACGAAGCTTTCCAAAAAGGGGGGTGGCATGACAGGATTACAAAACATTTAATGTGAAATAATGTGCGCGCTGCGCACATGACGAGCGCGAAGCGTGAAGTCCCACGATGCCTGGCTCAGGGGTTTTAGATGGTCTCTGATGCATTCCGAGCCTCATTTTGGAGCATTTTTGTATCAAACTTATGACCAATATTTCAGAAATTAACAAGAATCTGAGAGGTAGCTTTTTCACACAAAGGGTGGTGGGCATATGGAACAAGCTGCCTGAGGAGGTAGTTAAGGCTGGGACTATCCTACTGTTTAAGAGACATTTGGACACGTACTTGGATAGGACAGATTTAGATGGATATGGGCCAAACGCATGTGAGTGGAACTAGTTTACATGGGACATGTTGGTCGGTGTGGGCAAGTTGGGCTGAAGGGCCTGTTTCCACACTGCATCATTCTATGACTAAAAAGTTAAGAAGAAAAGTGAATGAGATAAGTAGAGCAGATTTGAAAGAGGAGTGAAATGTAAAGGCAGAGAGAGGTTTATCGGTGGAAAGGAACATAGGAGAGGAGGGGGGAGAGTGGGATTGGGCATATGGGTGAAGGGAAAATAGACAAAGTGCTGGAGTAACTCAGTGGGTCAGGCAGCATCTGCGGAGAATATGAATAGGCGACGTTTCACAGAGTGCTGGAGTAACTCAGCGGGTCAGGCAGCATTTCTGGAGAACATGGATAGATGACATGTCACAGAGTGCTGGAGTAACTCAGTAAGTCAGGTAGCATCTCTAGAGAAAAGGTATAGATTATATTTCGGGTCAAGACCGTTCTTCAGTAATATTCATGATGTGACATGCATAGACATTCCTGAATGTTACCCAAACCATCGTGAGCTACTTTGTTACGGTGCTTGCCCTCTCCTATAATGTCTCTGCTGCCTTGGGTGATGCAGGACAGGACACAAGCTTTGGGACACCGTGTGAAGCTGTTGCCATCTGTCCCAGCCTGGTAAAAACCTGGATGGTGGATGTGAAAAGGATGTTTCCACTAGTGGGAGAGTCTTGGACCAGTGGCCACAGCCTCAGAATTAAAAGACATTCCTTTAGGAAGGAGATGAGCAGGAATTTCTTAAGTCAGAGGGTGGTGAACTGTGGAATTAATTGCCACAGATAGCTGTGGAGGTCAAGTCAATGGACATTTTTCAGGAGGAGATTGATAGATTCTTGATTGATACGGGTGTCAGAACAATGGGGAGAAGGCAGGAGAATGGGTTTGAGAGGGAAATATAGATAGAGTCATAGAGTGATACAGTGTGGAAACAGGCCCTTCAGCCCAGCATGTCCCATCTACACTAGTCCCACCTGCCCACGTTTGATCCATATCCCTCCGAACCTTATAACCATATAACCATATAACAATTACAGCACGGAATCAGGCCATCTCGGCCCTTCTAGTCCATGCCAAACATTTACTCTCACCTAGTCCCATCTACCTGCACTCAGACCATAACCCTCCATTCCTTTCCCTTCCATATACCTATCCAATTTATTTTTAAATGATAAAATCAAACCTGCCTCCACCACTTCCACTGGAAGCTCATTCCACACAGCTACCACTCTCTGAGTAAAGACGTTCCCCCTCATGTTACCCCTAAGCTTTTGTCCCTTCATTCTCAAATCATGTCCTCTTATTTGAATCTTTCCTACTCTCAATGGAAATAGCTTATCCACGTCAACTCTGTCTATCCCTCTCATCATTTTAAAGACCTCTATCAAGTCCCCCCTTAACCTTCTGCGCTCCAAATAATAAAGACCTATCTTGTTCAACCTCTCTCTGTAACTTAGGTGCTAAAACTCAGGCAACATTCTAGTAAATCTCCTCTGTACTCCCTCTCTCTCTATTTTGTTGACATCTTTCCTATAATTTGGCAACCAAAATTGTACACCATACTCCAGAATTGGCCTCACCAATGCCTTGCACAATTTTAACATTACATCCCAACTTCTATACTCAATGCTCTGATTTATAAAGGTCAGCAGATTTCTTTATCGAAGCTTACCAAAAGCTTTCTTTACCACCCTATCTACATGAGATTCCACCTTCAGGGAACTATGCACAGTTATTCCTAGATCCCTCTGTCCAACTGTATTCCTCAATTTGCTACCATTTAGCATGTATGTCCTATTTTGATTTGTCCTGCCAAGATGTAGCACCTCACACTTATCAACATTCAACTCCATCTGCCATCTTTCAGCCCACTCTTCCAAATGGCCTATCTCTCTCTGTAGACTTTGAAAATCTACTTCATTATCCACAACACCACCTCTCTTAGTATCATCTGCATACTTATTATTCCAATTTACCACACCATCATCCAGATCATTGATGTATATGATAAACAACAGTGGACCCAACACTGATCCCTGAGGCACCCTACTAGTCACTGGCCTCCAACCTGATAAACAGTTATCCACTATTTATCCACTCAGGTATTTCCCATTCAGCCACCATTTAATCCATCTTGTTACTCCACTATTAATACCCAACAATTGAACCTTCTTAACCAACATTCCATGTGGAACCTTGTCAAGGGCCTTACTGAAGTCCATATAGACAACATCCACTGCTTTACCCTCATCAATTTCCCTAGTAACCTCTTCAAAAAATTCAAGACGATTAGTCAAACATGACCTAATCAGACCCTGTTTATCCAGATGATTATATATATTATCTCTAAGTATCCTTTCCTTTAATTTGCCCACCACTGACGTCAAACCAACAGGTCGATAATTGCTAGGTTTACTCTTAGAACCATTTTTAAACAATGGAACAACATGCGCAGTACGCCAATCCTCTGGCACCATTCCCGTTTCTAATGTCATTTGAAATATTTCTGTCATAGCCCCTGCTATTTCTACACTAACTTCCCTCAATGTCCTAGGGAATATCCTGTCAGGACCTGGAGACTTATCCACTTTTATATTTTTCAAAAGTGTCAGTACGTCCTCTTCTTTGATCCTCATAGTTTCCATAGCTACTCTACTTGTTTCCCTTACCACACATAATTCAATATCCTTCTCCATGGTGAATACCGAAGACCTGTCCTACCCATGTATCTGTCTAACTGTTTCTTACATTTTGCGATAGTCTCTGCCTCAACTACCTCCATACACCAGCTTGTTCCATACACCAACCACCCTTTGTGTGAAAAAAATACCCCTCAGATTCCTATTAAATCTTTTGCCCTTCACTTTAAACTTATGTCCTCTGCTCCTCGATTCGTCTACCCTGGGCAAAAGACTCAACCATATCTATTCAAATCATGTTTTTATACACCTCTATTAGATCATCCCTCATCCTCCTGTGCTCCATGAAATAGAGTCCCAGCCTACTCAACCTCTCCCTATAGTGCTGGCCCTCCAGTCCTGGCAACATCCTCGTAAATCTTTACTGTACCCTTTCCAGTTTGATGACATCTTTCCTATAACATGGTGCCCAGAAGTGAATACAATACTCTGAATGCGGCCTCACCACCTCCTTATGCAACTGCAACATGACCTCCCAACCTCTATACTCAGCCTGACCCGCTGAGTTACTCCAGCACTCTGTGAAACGTCACAGAACAGGGCAAGATTAGCAAGTTTGCTGATGATACAGAAGTGAGTGGATTTGCAAATAGTGAAGATGGTTGTGAAAGATTGCAGCAGGATCTGGATCAATTAGCCAGGTGGGGAGAGGAATGCGTGATGGTTGCATGGTTCCTTGAAGGTCGAGTCGCAGGTATATCAGGTGGTCAAAAAGTATTTTGGCACTTTGGCCATCATCAGTCAGAGTATTGAGTATAGAAGTTGAGAGGTCATGTTGCAGTTGTATAAGACGTTGGTGAGACCGGATCTAGAATATTGTGTTCAGTTCTGGGCACCATGTTATAGGAAAGATGTCAAACTGGATCAGTCCAATCAGGGTTGTGTCATCCGCAAACTTGAGAAGCTTGACAGAAGTGTCTGTGGAGGTGCAGTCATTGGTGCGGCGAGAGTAGAGTAGTGGGTAGAGTATGCATCTTGCGGTGCTTCTATGCTGAGCATTTGCGGGTCCGTGATGTGCTTTCCTGCCTCACATGCTGCTTCCTGTCTGTAAGAAAGCTGGTGATCCACCGAAAGAGGGGTTCAGGCACAGTCAACTCAGAAGGTTTGGAGCGTTGTAGCTCTGGCACAATGGTGTTGAATGCAGAGCTAAAATCAACAAACAAAATCCTCACATAGGTCCCCTGGCAGGTGCTGAAGGATGAAGTGCAGGCCCAGATTGACTGCATCATCCACAGATCTATTGGCCCAATATGCAAAATGCAGAGGGTCCAGCAGAGGGATCGTGATATTTTTCAGCTTGGCCAGTACAAGCCTTTCAAATGAGTAATTGGGAGTGAAGTGGTGATTGGAGTGTGGTGGGTGTAGAAGGGCACAGTCTTTGCAGACTGAGGTCAGACTGTGAGTGGGTGTGAAGTGTTGGTTGGGGTGGGAAAGGGTCGACTCTTTTTATACTGGAGTCTTGCCTTAAGTAGGTGTGAAGTGGTGAATGGGAAGGAGAGGGTGCAGGGTCCATTCTTTGTAGACTGGGGTCTGGCTGTGTTTGTTGGGAGGGGGATTCAGGGTTACGTTTCTGATTTTTCAAACCTGCAATAAAACTCATTCAGGTCGCTCGTCAGCTGACGATTGTCAAAATAGTGGGGGGCTTTCCTCTTATAGCTGGTGACTTCTTGCAAGCCCTTCCAAACTGAAGAAGTCACTAGCTGAGAACTTGCTCCTCAACTTCTCAGAGTACCTTTCCTTGGCAGCGGGGGTGGCGTGGGCCCAGCAGGGGTCAGCGGGGGTGGCTTGGGGAGCGGGCCCTGCCGCAGCGGCGTCTGGTGTTGGGGTTACAGCTGCTGGGTTCAGATTCAGCTACTCCCGCCCGGCAACGGGAGGACGGTCTCCTGGTCGCCAGGCTGGCAGGCACCGCACACCCCCTCCTTCCCTCCCTCCCTCGGGCCCGGAGAAATGGGTTACTAAATCATCCCGCGGGCCGGGTTAGACCCCTCACAGACACCCCTTCCTGCAACACGATATTCCACTACTTACCTGGAGTAGACGCGGGGCATCGGGCTGAATGGGCGCAGTGCAGATGGCAGTCTGATCCCGCCCGGGCCCACTGTGCACGCGCGGAGAGATGGCATCATTTTGCGTTGCTTCCACAACTGCGCATTTTTTTCTCCCAAATCATCCAGCGGCCGGAACCAGAATTTCGGGCGATTTCCGACAAAGTGGAAACGCTGATTGCTCTCCGATTTTGTTAATTTTTTTTCTCGGGATTTTTTCTTACTCTGGGGAAAAAAAGGGGGGTGCGGTCGGACCCAACGCACCCTCCCTTCGGACGGCCATGCCTATTGTCTATTGTTTATTGTCTTTGGCCCACCGACCAGCGATCCCTGCACATTAACACCATTCAACACACACTAGCGACCAAAGATCATAGAGCGGAGCAAGATAGTCCACTCATTGAAAAAGAATAGTAGGTCATGGGTAATCCTCAGTGCCATTTCCGTAACCGACTTCCACCTCCGCTCCCATCTACGATCTTTGGTCATGGCATCTCTTCTGTACCCTTCTCACCCAGGTGTTAGATAAAGTTAATTATTTTCTTTTGATTACCTATAATTGTGCCGTGCTCTGAAACGCCAGATGCTAGCTTTAGCTCCGAGCTCAATATGTATGAAATTGTTGCAATGCAGAACACAGTTTTGAATCGCTAAAGACCGTGCATTTCATTTGCCCAAGTGCATACTGCACGCAGAACTGTCGCGGTTCCTAAAGGATAGTATTGGGAGTCTAAAATCAAATTAGAATCCGATGTTTCTTAATGCAGTTTCTTGATTGTGAATTAGGAATTTATGCACTTGGGACATTTTTCCTCGATTTTTGTCTTGGAAAAATATAATTGGTTTCTATTTCAAATGGTTTAGATCGTTAACTAATCTCAACTGAAGTAAACTCTTTTAAAAACACATTGTTCCTGCAATTTATAAGTTACGTGGTTTATAAAAAATATATATGAATACCAATTAGTAGAATATAGGGTAACCATCTGACCATGTATAACTATTTATTTTACAGGAAAGAAATATTTAGATTTTAAAACGTGGATATTTTAAGCGTCGGATTACAGTAACGGTGCCTCACCATTCAGTGTTCCATTTCTCTACAAATCTCCAAAATGCTACCCATCATAAAAAAATATTTTGAATTCCATGTGAACGTCTGTCACTTTTATTTATTCGATCCAAAATGAAAAGGCGAAATGTTAATAAAATGCTAATCGTTACAAGCTTTTTTGGCTGTTTGTGGCAAGAATCTTCATGTTGTATTGTCATTTGCTTTTACGCGCATTGAAAAGAAAAGTAAAGAAAAGAGTAAAGAAAATAATTCTACGGGGCTAAGTGCAGCAAGATTCGGAATCACTGTATTTTTCACCCATTCAAACGGGCCCCAAAGCATTGTGCGCGCCGATTTTAGAAGCTGTCATACAAGTAATGAAAAGAGGGGAATGAAGCGTGTATTTACGGGAAAGGGACTTCCAGTCTGAAGAAGGGTCTCGACCCGAAACGTTACCAATTCCTTCTCTCCAGAGATGCTGCCTGTCCTGCAGAGTTACTCCAGCATTCTGTCTATCTTCAGTTTAAACCAGCATCTGCTGTTCCTTCCTAAGCATTGGCCTCTACGTCATGCCATTTTTAAGGTTCGAATTGCAGATAATGCAGGCCATTGAAATATTGCTCTGACAGCAAGCAAATATTTGCTTAAATTAATTACATCCTGGACTGTAAGCCAAAGCTCTCATCCGTCCTCCTCAAAAAAGACAATGGTTGCATGCTCCGATTCCATTCTGTTAGTATTTCAGAAATTTTTCAATTACCATACCAAATCATTTCCTTGACAGTTTTCCTAATTTCTATTTTCAAATAAAGAAACCAACACGACCCGACTCCGCTCTATGATCTTTGCTGATTACACATTCCACGGAAGTCGGGTCGGGTTTGCTAAAATGGCGGACGTCCCGCCCTGTTCCATACTACACGTTAGTCCATTGGATTTTGCAGGAGTGGTCCATCTTGCTCCGCTCTATGATCTTTGTTAGAGACAACTTAGTTATCCCAAGCCAATTAACCTACAAACCTGTACGTCATTGGACTGTGGGAGGAAACCGAAGATAACGGAGAAAACCCACTTGGTCACAGGGAGAACGTACAAACTCCATACAGACAGCACCTGTAGTCGGGATCGAACCCGGATCTCTGGTGTTTTGTAAGGGAGTAGCTCAACTGCTACGCCACCGTGCCGTCCTTAAAGAGGTAGAAGAGCGAATATGGCACTTTGGAAATGGCACCAAAACATGGCCTGCCTGCGTAATATATGCAGAGAGAATTTCACTGTGCAGTCGCACATGTGACACATAAAGCATTATTGAACAAATGAACACTGAATCAATATTGTGGGGGTGACACAACAGGTCTGAGATTTTCACACTCTCTCCATTGCAACAGCCCAATCCGTCAGGAATATGTGCACAATCCCGATCTCATGGCAGGATGATGGGAGCAGACAAATTGTGTAGGAAGGAACTGCAGATGTTGGTTTATACTGAAGATATACACAAAGTGCTGGAGTGACTCAGTGGGTCAGACAGCATCTCCAGAGAAAAAGAACAGGTGACATTTTGTGTCGGGACCCTTCTTCAGACTGAAGAAGGTCCCAAATTGAAACCTCTCCGATCCATGTTTCCAGAGATGCTGCCTGACCCGCTGAGTTTCTCCAGTTCTTTGTGAGATAAAGGAAGGTAGACACAAAATACTGGAGTAACTCAATGAGTCAGGCAGCATCTCTGGAGAGAAGGAATGGGTAACGTTTCGGGTCAGAGCATCACTGTGTTACTCACTCTGATATACAATGATCCTAGAGGTATATGGAGGCTAAGCGTGGCTCCACTCTTTAGCATGGGTGAGATTCTTTCTCCTTCCCTGGTGGTTCAGATCCCTCAGGCACAATTCCGCAGATGCTGCAAATCTGAAATAAAAACAGAAACTGTTGGAAACACTCAACAGGACAGGCAGCATTTGTGAAGGCAGACATGGGGTTAAGTAGTGAAGTTTTAGACAATAGACAATAGGTGCAGGAGTAGGCTATTCGGCCCTTCGAGCCAGCACCGCCATTCAATGTGACCATGGCTAATCATCCCAATCAGTACCCCGTTCCTACCTTCTCCCCATATCCCCTGACTCCGCTATCTTTAAGAACCCTATCTAGCTCTCTCTTGAAAGTATCCAGAGAACCGGCCTCCACTGCCCACTGAAGCAGAGAATTCCACATACTCACAACTCTCTGCGAGACAAAGTGTTTCCTCGTCTCCATTCTAAATGGCTTACTCCTTATTCTTAAACTGTGGCCACTGGTTCTGGACTCCCCCAACATCGGGAACGTTTCCTGCCTCTAGCGTGTCCAAACCCTTAACAATTTTATATGTTTCAATAAGATATCCTCTCATCCCTCTAAACTCCAGAGTGTACAAGTTTTGTATTGTAGTTGGCTATTGACCAAACTGCCGGCAATTTTACGGGCTGTTCAACTGCAGGGTCACGGTGATACCTGTTCTGCTCTCGGCTGACATCCACACTGATGCACGTTTAACTCCAGCCCAGTGGGCTGGGCTGGCTTCTCTCCCCAAGACTAGGCTAGATCAGCCCACCTGCCCTGGGAATAAACAGGATTCCCTCCCACCCTCTAACCCATCCTTCCTTCCTGGGAATAGGCAGCACAAGTGGTTAGAGGCACTTTCAACTACCAAATATCATCAGGCCTATAACTACCAAAAATTGAACCAGGATGGTCAACACAGTGACTGTCAAAGGAACACATTAGGCAGCTTAGAACATAGAGCAGTACAGCACTGAACAGGTCCTTCTGCCCACAATAACCATGCTGAACGTGATGCATAGTTACATTAATCTCCTCTGCCTGCATGTGACCCACACCCCTCCATTCCCTGCATTTCCTATGCCTGTCTACAAGCCTCGTATACACCACTACAGTATCCACCTCCACCACCACCCCTGGCAACACATTGCTGATTCCCCTTCCATCTGGTTTGAACATTCCCCTTCTCACTTTTCATTCTAGTGTATTTTCACCCTGGGAAAAAGATTCTGACCATGTACTCATGTTTTTATACTTCTATCAGGTCTACCCTCAACCTCTGGTGTGCCAGAAAAAACAGTTCAAGTTTATCTAACCTCTCCTTGCAGCTGATCCATCTAATCCAAGCAGTAGTGTGCTAAACCTCTTCTGCACCCTCTCCAAGGCCTCCACATCATTCCTGCAATGGGTCGACCAGAACTGCATGCAATATTCCAAATAAGGTGTGGTCTAACAACTCATCTGCCAGCCAGCTCACTGCAAACAAATGCTAGAACCCACGACAGTAGGTTCTAGAACGGCAGACAGCTCGTTCTTCAGATGAAAGCTGGGGAAATGCAGACTTGATGTAGGGTTGGAATGGGATTCCTCTTGCTCCAGCACAGCCTACCTGTGGTGGGTGACAGTCTGTGTTCAAGAGTTCATAAGTTCATGTCATAGGAGCAGAATTACGTCATTCGGCCCATCAAGTCTACTCCCCCATTCAATCATGGCTGATCTATCTTTCCTTCTCAACCCCATTCTCCTGTCTGCTCCCCATAACCTCTGACACCCATACTAATCAAGAGTCTATCACTGCCATAAAAATGGCCATTGACGTAGCTGAAACCCTCTAATCCAGTTAGAATTCTGATACACCTCTTCTGGACCCTTTCCAAGGCCAGCGCGTCATTCCTGTAATGGGACAACCAGAACTGCATGCAATATTGCCACAGATTCACCCCCCTCTGACTCATCTCATCTCCTTTCAAAAGGTACGCCCGTTTATTCTAAGGCTATGGTCTCTAGTCCTGGACTCGCCCACTAGTGGAAACATACTCTCCACATCCACACTATCCAGGCCTATCCAGTGTCAGCAATGGCCAGTCATGGCTCCCACCTCTGGCTGGTGCTGCATAAATGTACAATGCTCAGGAAGCCAGTCTCTTCACATCCACAGCCTCTCCCAGACACCGGCTCAGACAAGGGCCCAGACACAACCCAGCAGACTCTCTTCCTGTGCAGCCGTCTCTATCATGAGCTGTGGTAAAGAGCCAGTGACAGGATATCTACTGACCTCCCAAGTAAGTAAGAATTCTTCTTCACCTATTCCAACTCATCCTTTTAACATTAGCTTAGTATTGAGCTTTGGATGTACGTGAACCAAGCACAGTGGCATGAACATGATTGAGGGAGGAACACCATGATGTTGTCAAGCTGGAAAGTCTTCAGAGAAGATTTACTAGTATGTTTCCAGGACTCAAGAGAGGTTATGCAGGCCTGGACTTTATATCTTAGAGTGCAGGAGAATGCGGGGTGATCTTATAGAGGTGTGCAAAATCATGAGAGGAATAGATTGGGTAAACGCATGGTCTTATGCTCAGCGTAGGGGAATCACAGGTTCCTCCTGCACCCATTCCATCAATGGTTTACTAACGGAAGCCCTCTGTGGAAAGAGGCAAGGCCACGGCTGTAGATGGCATCCACATATTGGGTGAGTCTGGGCCTCGTCTCAATCTGCTCCATCATTGGCCAGTAACTGTGTTCAGTACCCCTCTGGATGAGAGGAGCCCTCCATTCAAGAGTGGAGACCATCACAGTGGGACTCTGAGAGTGACCCTGCACGGGCTGGGTTGTCCATGACAGTTTTTGTAGATGATCTCCTGGCTCCGCATCCATGTTTGTGTTTTTTATGACTGTTGGCAGATCAATCTCCCTCCTGGGATAAATAAAGTTCTATCGTATCGTATCATATCGTATCCTTTGGTATGCGTTGGGCAGACATGTCCCGATGGCGACCACTTGACACATTCCAGATTTCACGTGAATCAAGGTGCAGTTGTTGCTCCCGGTGCACGAGTCATAAAGTCACACAACAAAATCAGGGTCCACACCCCTCCGGACCTGCCCTTCACATCCAATCGCACTAACTCTACACTAATCCCATTCCACTCTTCCCACATTCCCATGACACTATCCCGATTCTGTCACTCACCCACACACTAGCATTTGGCTCGTATCCCTCCAAACCTTTCCTGTCCATGTACCTGGCCAAATATTTATTTAACATTGTGAGATACTTGTCTCAACTACCTCCTCTGGTAGCCCATTGCCCATTCCATATACAGTGGCTTGCAAAAGGATTCATACCCCTTGAACTTTTCCACATTTTGTCACATTACAACCACAAACGTAAATGTTTTTTTATTGGGATTTTATGTGATAGACCAACACAAAGTGGTGCATAATTGTGAAGTGGAAGGAAAATGATACATGGTTTCCAAATTTTATTACAAATAAAAAATTGAAAAGTGTGGCGTGCAAAAGTATTCAGCCCCCCTGAGTCAATACTTTGTAGAACCACCTTTCGCTGCAATTACAACTGCAAGTCTTTTGGGGTATGTCTCTACCAGCTTTGCACATCTAGAGACTGAAAATTTTGCCCATTCTTCTTTGCAAAATAGCTCAAGCTCAGTCGGATTGGATGGAGAGCGTCTGTGAACAGCAATTTTCAAGTCTTGCCAGAGATTCTCAATTGGATTTAGGTCTGGACTTTGACTGGGCCATTCTAACACATGAATATGCTTTGATCTAAATCATTCCATTGTAGCTCTGGCTGTATGTTTAGGGTTGTTGTCCTGCTGGAAGGTGAACCTCCGCCCCAGTCTCAAGTCTTTTGCAGGCTCTAACAGGTTTTCTTCCAAGATTGCCCTGTATTTGGCTCCATCCATCTTCCCATCAACTCTGACCAGCTTCCCTGTCTCTGCTGAAGAAAAGCATCCCCACAGCATGATGCTGCCACCACCATGTTTCACAGTGGGGATGGTGTGTTCAGGGTGATGTGCAGTGTTAGTTTTCCACCACACATAGCGTTTTGCATTTATGCCAAAAATTTCAATTTTGGTCTCATCAGACCAGAGCACCTTCCTCCACATGTTTGCTGTGTCCCCCACATGGCTTGTGGCAAATTGCAAATGGGACTTCTTATTTCTTTGTTTCAACAATGGCTTTCTTCTTGCCACTCTTCCATAAAGGCCCGATTTGTGGAGTGCACGACTAATAGTTGGCCTGTGGACAGAATCTCCCACCTGAGCTGTGGATCTCTGCAGCTCCTCCAGAGTTACCATGGGCCTCTTGGCTGCTTCTCTGATCAATGCTCTCCTTGCCCGGCCTGTCAGTTTAGGTGGACGGCCATGTCTTGGTAGGTTTGCAGTTGTGCCATACTCTTTCCATTTTCGGATGATGGATTGAACAGTGCTCCGTGAGATGTTCAAAGCTTGGGATATTTTTTTATAACCTAACCCTGCTTTACACTTCTCTACAACTTTATCCCTGACCTGTCTGGTGTGTTCCTTGGGCCTCATGATGCCCCAGGAACATTGTTTGTTCACTAATGTTCTCTAACAAACCTCTGAGGCCTTCACAGAACAGCTGTATTTATACTGAGATTAGATTACACACAAGTGGACTCTATTTACTAATTAGGTGACTTCTGAAGGCAATTGGTTGCACTGGATTTTATTTAGGGGCATCAGAGTAAAGGGGGCTGAATACTTTTGCACGCCACACTTTTCAGTTTTTTATTTGTAAAAAGATTTGAAAACTATGTATCATTTTCCTTCCACTTCACAATTTAGCGCCACTTTGTGTTGGTCTATCACCTATAATCCCAATAAAATACATTTACGTTTGTGGTTGTAACATGACAAAATGTGGAATAGTTCAAGGGGTATGAATACTTTTGCACTGTAGTTACCAACCTTTGTGTAAAATAGTTTCCCCTCAGGTTCCTATTAGATATTTACCATCTCACCTTAAACACATGCCCTCTCGTTTTTGAGTCCACTACTCTGATTAATAGACTGTCCTTTTACCCTATCTAATCCTCTCATGATCTTAGAAACCTCTGTAAAACCACTCTTGATCCTCCTGCACTACTGGGAATAAAGTCCAAGCCTACTCTACCTCTCCCTATAGCTCATGCCCTCGAGTCCAGGCAACAACCTCGTAAATCTTCTCAGCATCCTTTCCCTTCTGATCTCCTACCCCTTCCTCCCAGTTGCCCACTTGTGGCCAATGGAGAGAGCCTGTCCCTGCAACATGTCTGAACGCTTCGTTGATTCTGGAAATATTCCTTTAACTTTGCTGCTCCAATTAAAACAGCTCCAACTTGGGTAGGTGGCATGATGTGGGTACTTTGCTGTGAGTGGAATTAGGAGACTGGGATTTCAATCATTCCTTTAATGCTGCAATTTACTTCAATTTCAGAATCAGCACTCTGAACCACACAGAGCAGTGGAGTATCAAGGTGTCTGTGAGGTAAATATAGGGGAGGCCTGTTCTTCTTTTATAATCGAAGATAGACACAAAAAGCTGGAGTAACTCAGCGGGACAGGCAGCATCTCTGGAGAGAAGGAATGGGTGACGCTTTCGGTCGAGACCCTTTTGTTACAATGTTCTATGTTCTATGTTCTAACGAGAACAGACCCAAACTCTCAAATTTCTCTTAACTGTAAAAGTCCACGCCAGCGGAGAATTGTGGTGAATCGGCTGTGCACCTTCTGCAAAGCTATCACATCCTCCCTGTGGCGTGGTGACCAGCACTGCACGCTGTACTGCACTGAGATCTCACCAATGTTTAATGAAGTTGGAGTACATCCTCTCTGTTCTTGTATTCAATGCCCCGACTAATGAACCTTCTTGACCATCTTATTTACCTGTGGTGCCACTTTCAAGGATCTTGAGATTCCCACATCCTCCATACCCTTCTAGGTCACTACCACTCTTGGTGCATATCCTAGCCTCGTTCCACCGAAATGCATCACCTCACACACTCCATCTGCCATTTCTCAGCCTAGTCCATCCAAACCATGATTGTTCATCACACTGTCAATAACTGAATTTGAGGGCAGCACAGTGATGCAGCGGTAGAGTTGCTTCCAGTGCCAGGGTCCCCGGTTCGATCCTGACTACGGGTGCTGCCTGTATAGAGTTTGTGCGTTCTCCCCCGTGGCTTCCGGGTGCTCCAGTTACCTCCCACACTCCAAAGACGTACAGGTTTGTAGGTTAATTGGCTTGGTAAAATAGTAAATTGTCCCTCGCGTCTAGGGTGATTCAAGTGTACAGGGTCTCTGGTCGGCACAGACCCGAAGGGCTGAAGGGCCTATTTCCGTATTGTATTTCTAGACTAAACTAAATTAAGCTCACTGTCTCATCTACAAATTTACTAATCTTGCTTTTTACATCCACATCCAGATTATTTATTTATACAGGAGCCTCCGGGAAAGTGAGTAATATGAATTATGGATATGTGGCTATATACAAATTTTCCCATTAAAGCATTTTAAAGTTAGTAATAACATTAATCATTATAAGGTAGACAAAAGTACTGGAGAAACTCAGCGGGTGCGGCAGCATCTATGGAGCAAAGGAAATAGGCGACGTTTCAGGCCAATTACTTATATTAATCATTCAGAATGATGATTATTATAATGATATTAATCATGATAAAATGTTTCATGATTCATTAATGACTGGATACAGAATGTATTCCATAAGAGTGATACTAGGGTGATATAAAATTACAGTGAATATATATAGAGGAATAGAGCCAGGTTACTGTAGAAAAGACACATTCTTGATTTAAGAGAAAATTGCCTTGCGGTCAGTTCTCAGTTACAGGAAATTTACGTAACCCTGGCACAGTCTTTATTACTGACGGGGTCCCAGCACCGATCAATTCCCAGCATTAGCTGGGTATAGTGATGCAGGCTGCTCAGATTCATCAGGCTTTTGCAGCTTCTGTAAATATTTAAGCCTCTGTCATTTCTCTTCTGAGTCGGGTATGTATTGGCCCCCAGGCCAAAAAAGGCCAGTTCCCTGCAGATTTGGAGTTGGGTTTATTGGCAGTTTATTAAGGGAATGATGGGAATTTGTGTGACCACAGAACCTGCCAATTTCCGTCTACTAATAATCTCCTCCGCCTAGCAGAGCTGGTCCTCCCACTTCCTCCAAATCCAAGGCGCAGCTATGGGCACTCGTATGGGCCCCAGCTATGCCTGCCTCTTTGTAGGATATGTCGAACAATCCCTGTTCCAGGCGTACGCTGGCCCTATCCCTGAATACCTCCGCTACATTGACGACTGCATCGGTGCTACCTCCTGCACACATGCAGAACTCACTGACTTTATCAACTTCACCACTAATTTCCATCCTACACTCAAATTCACTTGGACCATCGCCGACATCTCCCGACCGTTTCTAGATCTCACCGTCTCCATCACAGGACACAGGTTATTGACCAACATCTACTCCAAACCTACTGACTCCCATAGCTATGTAGACTATACTTCTTCCCACCCTGCTTCCTGTAAAGACTCTATCCCCTACTCCCAATTCCTCCATCTATGCTGCATCTGCACCCAGGGTTTTCCATACTAGATCATCGGAGATGTCCTAATTTTTTAGGAAACGGGGGTTCCCGTCTTTCATTATAGATAAGGCTCTCACTAGGGTCTCCTTGATATCCTGCAGCTCCGCGCTTGCTCCCTCTCCCCCCATTCGCTACAAGGACAGAGTCCCCCTTGTCTACACCTTCCACCCCATCACCCGTTGCATACAGCATATAATCCTCCAACATTTTCGCCACCTCCAACGAGATCCCACCTCTGGCCACACCGTCCCATCTCCACCCATTTCGGCTTTACGCAGAGACCGTTCCCTCCGCAACTCCCTGATCAACTCGTCCCTTCCCACCCAAACCAGCCCCCTCCCCAGGTACATTTCTCTGCAACCGCAGGAGATGCAACACCTGTCCCTTTACCTCCCCCCTCAACTCCATCCAAAGACTCCGACAGTCTTTTCAGGTGAGGCAGAGGTTCACGCACCTCCTCCAACCTCATCTACTCTCATATCCCCTGTTCCAGGTGTCAACTTCTGTCCATCAGCGAGACCAAGCGCAGGCTCGGCGATCGTTTCGCTGAACACCTCCGCTCATTCTGCCTTAACCTACCTGACCACCCTCCCATTCCCAATCTGACCTTTCTGTCCTGGGCCTCCTCCATTGTCAGAGTGAGGCCCAGCGTAAATTGGAGGAACAGCATCTCATATTTCGCGTGGACAGCTCACACCCCAGCGGTATGAACATTGACTTCTCTAACTTCAAGTAGCCCTTGCTTTCCCTCTTTCCCCATCCCCTCCCCCTTCCCAGTTCTCCCACCAGTCTTACTGTCTCCGATTAGATTCTATCTCTGTCCCGCCCACTCCCCTGACATCAGTCTGAAGAAGGGTCTTGACCCGAAATGTCACCCATTCCTTCTCTCCCGAGATGCTGCCTGTCCCGCTGAGTTACTCCAGCATTTTGTGTTTACATACATGTTGCTACAAGTAAGAATTTAATTGTTCTGTACAAATGACTGTTTAACACATGACTCTTTTTGACTCTTGAGATTTTACATTTACAAAACTTAGACTTTCATTTTACAAAGCTTAAATTTTCCATATGCAAACTTTAGATTTTCATTTTAGAAACCTTTGATTTTCCATTTAGAAATACCTAGGTAAGTAAGTACGTAAGTTTATTGGCCAAGTATTCACATACAAGGAATTTGCCTTGGTGCTCCGCCCACAAGTAACAACATGACAAACAGTGACAGTAACGAATGACTCAAAAAACACTAAACATTAATAATAATAAAACATTCATGATAAAACACCATTGATCAAGCATGTGAACCAACAAAATACCAGATCAAAGGGAGGCTACAGATTTTTGGCTGTAGAGCAACTACTCGTGGATAAAAACTGTTTTTATGTCTGGCTGTGGCAGCTTTGACAGACCGGAGTCGCCTTCCAGAGGGAAGTGATTCAAAGAGTTTGTGGCCAGGGTTAGAGGGGTTAGAGATGATCTTGCCCGCTCGCTTCCTGGCCCTTGCAGTGTACAGTTCATCAATGGAGGGAAGGTTGCAGCCAATAATCTTCTCTGCTGTTCGAAATATTTGCTGCAGCCTCCAGGTGTCGTGCTTGGTGGCTGAGCCAAACCAGACCATGATGGAGAAGGTGAGAACAGACTCTACGATGGCCGTGTAGAATTGGACCATCATTGCATGTGGCAGATTGTGCTTCCTTATCTGCCGCAGGAAGTACATCCTCTGTTGTGCCTTTTTGACTGTGGAGTCGATGGTAGCCCCCACTTAAGGTCCTTGGAGATGATGGTTCCCAGGAACTTAAAAGACTCCACAGATGTGACTGTGGTGTTGTTGATGGTGAGTGGGGTGAGGGGAGGGGGAGCTCACCTAATGTCTACAATCAATTCCACTGTCTTAAGAGCATTGAGCTCTAGGTTGTTGCTATGGCACCAGGATGCCAGCTGTGACCCTTCCTGTCTGTAGGCAGATTCCTCCCCATCCCGGATCAGTCCAATCAGGGTTGTGTCATCCGCAAACTTGGGAAGCTTGACAGAGGTGTCTGTGGAGGTGCAGTCGTTGGTGTAGAGAGAGTAGAGGAGAGGAGAGAGTACGCAGAGAGAGAGAGAGAGAGAGAGGTGCACGTCTATATAGCTGGGCCACTCTTCTCCAAATACCTCCTGTCCTGGACTTCACTCAATGACCATTCACTACAGTTAACACACTGTGGTGGCCTCCATTCACTATCTCAGCCCTCAATAAATGATAACATAAAACCCTGATGAGTGCCAAGCTGAATATAATGGGTGACACAGTAGCACAGCGATTGAGTTGCTGCTTTACAACACTAGAGAACTGGGTTCGATCCTGACTACGGGTGCTATCTGTACCTTCCCCCTGTGACCGTGTGGGTTTTCAATTCAATTCAATTCAATTCAATTCAACTTTAATGTCATTGCACAGATACAAGTATGGGTACAACAAAATGCAGTTTAGTGTCAGTACGTAGTGATAGCAATATATAGATAAATACAGATAAATAAATGCAGATGTGGAAATCTATCGGCGGGACTCCGAGTTCAGCAGTGTGATGGTGTTATTATAGAAGCTATTCCTCATCCTGCTGGTGCGGGACCTGAGGCTCCTGTACCGCCTCCCCGATGGTAGGAGGGCAAACAGTCCATGGTTAGGGTGGGAGGGGTCCTTGATGATCTTCCCGGCCTGTCTCAGACACCGTTTTCGGTGGAGGGCATCCATGGCAGGGAGCGGGGCACCGATGATGTACTGGGCGGTTTTCACCACCCGTTGTAGTGCCTTCCTGTCTGCTACGGTGCAACTTCTGTACCATACCGTAAAGCAGGTGGTCAGGATGCTTTCCATGGTACAGCGGTAAAAGTTGGTCAGGATCTGGGGCGACAGGTGGGCTTTTTTGAGCCTCCTCAGGAAGTAAAGGCGCTGCCGTGCCTTTTTGATCAGCTTGGAGGTGTTGAGGGACCAGGACAGATCCTACGAGATGTGTACCCCGAGGAATTTGTAGTTGGAGACCCGCTCCACCTCAGTTCTGTTTATATGGATGGGGGTGTGTCTGCCCCCTCTGTTCTTTCTGAAGTCGACAATGATTTCCTTCGTCTTCTGGGAGTTGAGGACGAGGTTATTGTTGGCACACGAGGTTGTCAGTTGCTGGACATCCTCCCTGTAGCCATTGTGTGAAAACGTTACCCCTCATATTCTTATAAAATCTTTACCCCTTCACCTTAAACCTATGTCCTCTGGTCCTCGAGGCCCATTAACGCCCATTAACTTCCCATCGATTCTCCCACGAGCTGCTGATACAGGGGGATCTACCACAGCAATTAACCCAGCAGTCGCACAAAATATGATCCTTCTTAAGAGTTTATTCGGGACCACTGGGCGGCATGGTGGCGCAGCCATCAGCACTTACAGCGCCGGAGACCCGGGTTCGATCCTGGCTACGGGTTCTATCTGTACTGAGTTTGTACATGCTCCACGTGACCTGCTTGGGTTTTCTCCAAAATCTTCGTCCTCCCACACTCCAAAGACAAACAGCATTTGTAGGTTAATTGGCTTGGTAAATGTTTAAAAAAATTGTCCCTAGTGGGTGTAGGATGGTGTTAATGTGCGGTGATGGCTGGTCGGTGCGGACCCGGTGGGCCGAACGGCCTGTTTCCGCGCTGTATCTCTAAAATTAAAATATATATTTTTTTAAAAACACTGCAAAATGTAAAGGATGAGTGAAGTGTGCAAGACCACATATCTCTGACAACAGTGGGCAGATATACGTAGAAGGAGGCATCTTTAACACGTTGCTTTCTTCTCCAAGGCACAGAGTAGGGAGGTAATTCTGGTACCACATAAAACCCCAGTCAGAATGGAGCTGAGCACAAAGAAACAAGGAAGTGCAGCTGCTGTTTTACAAAAGAAGACGCAAAGTGCAGGAGTAACTCAGCTGTTCAAGCTGCATCTCAGGAGAACATGGCTAATTGATGTTTCAGGACGAGACGCTTCTCAGAGCTGCTGCTGTTACTCCAGCACTCTGTCTCTTTTGTAAACTAGCACCTGCAGTTCCTTGTTTCTACATTTTATTGCCCCACTGCGAAATCTCCTCAAAGTATGCTTTTTTTTTTAAGGAGTTCTCCTCAGTCTGAAAAAGACGTCTGATCTAAAACACCACCTATCCACGTTCTCTTGAGATGTGCCTGACCTGCTGAATTACTCCCGTACTCTGTGTCCTCTTCTGGAGCTGCAGTACCGTGAGTGCATCCGAGTACAGGGTTGGGCTTACACATTCAGCAGGAGATGTACGAGGGTGTGACTATGGAAAGGAGGTGCAGTTTGTTGGTAAGATTGGCCGAGCAGAGAATGCAGTGTAAATGTGGGCAGTTTGAGCAGATGGTGAGTGTCTGCTGGAGATGCAGGTCTGTGCCTTGCTCTCAGCACCAGCTTCAGCCAGGGAGATTAACACCTCTCCAGGCAGAGAAAACTGATGCATGTTATTAGCAGTTTGTAAACATTACAGTGATGGATAAAAGAACTAGAGAGGAATGTAGGTTAACATGTTCGTTTTTGACAATTCTATCATTTAATATCCATCCCTAATCGCCTTGAAATCATAGTCGTGAACGGCCTTCTGAAAGAACTGCAGTCTTTCATTGATAACCAGGTTGGAAGAAAAAATAATCAAATTGCAATGGATAATGATGGGTCTGAGAGTTGGAAGAGATCAGAAAGTGATGACAAAAAAGGGGGAGAAATACATCAAACAAATTCAGAGCTGGAGTAGGCATGGTGGAGTACATGTTCCAATCAGCGTCAGTGGTACTCAAACTGGAAATGTTTAGTTTAGTTTGGAGATACAGCCAGAAACAAGCCATTTCACCCACCAAGCCCGCACACACTAACACAATCCGACACACACTAGGGACAATTTCCAATTATACCAAGTCAATAAACCGAGAAATATGGAGTGTTGGAGGAAACCGGAGATCCTGGAGAAAATCCACGCAGGTCATGGGGAGAATGTAAAAACCCGTACAGATAGCACCCGTGGTCAGGATCGAACCTGGGTCTCTGGCACTGTAAGGTAGCAACTAGCGTTGTGCCACCGTGGTGTGGTTGAGAGCTTCATGTTCCAAAGAGTAAATATCATGTATAATAATCTATCATACACTACCCACATTAAAGCCCTCAGCCAAAAAGAGCACACTAATGTCTCCATTTCCTCAGGAGACTCGAGAGGTTTGGCAAGTCTCCAACATCTCTTAGTAACTTCTAGTAACAGAAGTACCATAGAAAGTATACCATCAGGTTGCATCACAGCTTGGTTTGGGAGCTGCTCTACACAAGACCACAAGAAATCACAAATAGTTGTGAGCGTAGCCCAGTCCATCACACAGTTCAGACTCCCCACCATTGACTCCGTCTACACTTCACGCTGCCTCAGGAAAGGAGCGAACTAATCAAAGACCTTTCCTACTCTAGTCATTTCCTCTTCTCCCCACTCCTGTCTGGTAAAAGTTACAAAAGCTCTTAAATGGAAACCGCCAGATTAAGTAACAGCTTCTTCCCCTCTGTTATCAGACTACTGAATGGTCCTTCCATAAACTGGCTTGTAGTTAGTAGTATCTTGTAGAATCTCCCAACCTACCTTATTGTGAGAATTGGACCCATTCTCTGGGACAGTAATGCTACAATCTTCATAACTTTATACATTGTAAGAGCAGAAATGGGTCATTGGGCCCATCAAGTTTATTCCGCCATTCAATCATGGATGATGTATCTCTCCCTCTCAACCCCATTCTCCTGTCTTCTCCCCATAACCCCTGACACTCTTAATAATTAAGAATCTATCAATCTCTACCTTAAAAATATCCATTGATGGCCTCCACATCTGTCTGTGGCAATGAATTTCACAGATTCACCATCCTCTGACTAAAGACATTTCTCTTCATCTCCTTTCTATAGGTATGTCATTTTATCCTGAGGCTGTGACCTCTGGTTTGAGACTCTCCCACCAGTGGAAACATCCTTTCCACATCCACTCCATCCAGGCCTGAGAAACGATATTCTGATATTTGAAATATTCAGGTATTTTTTTCTTTGCTCCGCGTATCATACTTGTGGATGGCTGGATTGTCCTCATGATTTAATAGGAATAGCATGCAAATAAAAGCTTTTCACTGTACCTCAATACATGTGACAATAATAAACACATAGCAGTATCAACCTCGACTCCGCAAACCCTTCTTCTCCCCAGCAGTCTTTCATCCCACTGCAATCTATAACTTTCAGTTTAGTTTGTTGTCATGTGTTCAGAAGTACAGTTGAAAGCTTTTGTTGTGTGCCTTGCTTAAACATATTCAAATAATTTATGACTTTCTTCCTCAAAGGGTAATGTAAGCAAAGATTCATGGCCCTGAGAGAAAAGAAATACTTTGCAGATTACTTTTTATGTTTAACAGTGACCACTAATTCCAGATTCCTGTCAAGAGGTAAAGTTCTCTTCACATCCTCGACCTCTAGAAGTCCGCTTCACTGCCTAATTGCCTGTGTCTATTATATTACAAACAAATTCTCTCTCACTCTTCTAAATACCAACAAATGCAAACCTAGCCAGGTATTATTATCTTACACCCTCTCTGAATACCTTCCAACACAGTAATGTCCTTCGTTAAAGAAGGAGACCCATTCTGTACATGGTATCCCAGACCTGGTGCCACCAATGCCCCGTATAACTGAAACGTGGCCTCTCTAGATTTGTTTCCAATTCACCTTCAATAAACAAGAGGTAAAGTCCTCTTCACATCTTATTATGTTGATTTTTGCTGTACTGGCATACTAACTTTGCACTAATCCAGTCGGCACGGACTGGAAGGGCCGAGAGGGCCTGTTTCCGTGCTGTAATTGTTATATGGTTATATGGTTATAATCACGTAGAATGTAAAGATAAATTAACAAGGAATATAGAAACATTGAAACAATATTTGAAAGTACAACACACCCCCAGTGTTACGGAGGGATTGTAATCCTAGAAAGCCAGCAATACGAAGGATATCATTAAGCTGGAAAGGGTGCAGAGAAGATTCACAAAGGTGTTACCAGGATAGGAGGGCTTCAGTTACAAGGAGACACTGGATAAGCTGAGACCTTTTCCCTGGAGAACACTGATCTTACTCTGACACTGAATGCTGACCTAATGTGGATCAAATCACGAGGGGATAGATAAGATGGATGGCACACTTTCCCCGCAGGGTAGACTATTCTAAAACTAGAGGGCACAGATCCAAAGTGACAGAGGAAAGATTTAAAAGGGATCTGAGGAGCAACCTTTTCCACAGAGAGGATAGTGGGCATGTGGAACAAGGTGCCAGAAGAGATTGTAAAGGTGGGTGCAACTGCAATGTTTACAAGGTATTTTAACAGATATATGGTTAGGAATGATCGAGAGGGATATTGGCCAAATGCATGGAAAAGGGATGAGTTCAGGTACACAACCTGATTGAGATGGCCAACTTGGGCCAAAGAGCATGTTTCCATGCTGGAAACTGACTGTATAAACTGACTTTATACTGACTGTATAAACGTCCATGTTGCGATTTTCCATTAACTCATTTGTCCCCATTGACTCTCACATTATGTGAGATGTGTTCCTGTAGGAGATTTATTCACAGCAATATGACACGCAGGCAAGTGATTTACTGGCAAGGAAAATCTTATTGACAGTAAGCAGAAGACAAAGGGTTGATGTATTAATTAACTAGAAATAAATGTCACATTATTTGATAACGCACATTGTACAACTCGCAATGGAAGAGATTGCCTTGTCAGTTTCTAAAGAAAATCACCGAAGATGCTTCCCCCTGCAGTACAGCAACCTGCATTTATGATCCTTTAAGTCAACTAGTTCAGTTCTCTGTCTACATTTTGTACTTACTGTACATAGAACATAACACACGAACTGGCTCTTTGGCCCACAATGTCTGTGCTGACCATGATGCCAAGGCCAACTCTTATACCGTGCACATAATCCATCTCCCTCCATTCCCCGCTTATCCATGTGCCTATCCAAAAGTCCCTCAAATGCAACTTTTGTATCTGCCTCCACCAGAAATGCTGCAAGAGTGAATATTTATTCCAGGTTTCAAAGTGATTTTGAATTCCATTAAGGTGAATTTCCACTACTCAAACTGCCATAACGTAGGAATACTCTATATGTGAAAAAGGACGAGAGTGGCCATGGTAAACAATGACCCCCAGCAGGCTCACATGGGGAAACAACTAATAGGAAAAAGGTGGAAATGTTAAACAGGCATTTTTATCTGATTTCCCCGTAGATGTTTTAACTGGACCAAAAGCAGCAGGTGGTAAAATAGGATGTGAACTTAAAACAATTAATATCACTTCAGAAAATAACACACAAATTAAGATGATCTCTTGGCCCGGATCCTGGGGTTCTAAAACATGTGTGTGTTGAGATGGTGGAGAAGCTGTGAACTTGCAGAATTCCAAGGATTCTAGAAACCCTCCAGCCGATCAGAAAACAACCAAACACTGCTGTTTGAGAATGGAAGGAGACAGAAGACACAGACAGTTAGCACAACAGTGCTGCGCTGGAAACAATCCGTTAAGTCATAACAGATCAGCTACAAGAGCATAATTTGATTAAGCAGTCAACATGGTCTTATGAATTTGAAATTATGTTTAACAACTTTATTTCAGTTCTTTGAGGATGAATGGTTAGAGAATGGGGAATTGCTGCATATAGAGAACTTAGATTTCAGAAAGGCATTTGATTGTCCCTAATTACAGTCAATAAAGGTTGAAAGATTTAAGGACAGTACATTAGTATCTTGGCAGTACATTGGCAGTTCAGTTTAACGTTTAGATTAGTTTAGTTTAGTTTAGAAACACAGCATGGAAACAGGCCCTTTGGCACTAGGGAACATTTACAATTTATAGCAAGCCAATTAACTTGGAGTGTGGGAGGAAACCAAAGATCTCAGAGAAATCCCATGTAGGTCACGGGGTGAACGTACAAACTCCATACAGACAGCACCCATAGTTAGGATCGAACCGGGGTCTCTGGCGCTGTATGCGCTGTGAGGCAGCAACTCTACCACTGTACCATTGATGGAGTTAAGGACATTGGTATATTGATAATACATTGGAGTTAAGGGCAGTTGGCAGAACATGATAGTGTTAAGGGCAGTACAATGGCAGAAATTGTTGGACATTGCATAAAACAAGTCAGGATAAAGGCCCAAATTACAAGTGGGCAAACTTTAACTTGTGAGGTGCCTCAGTACTCAGATCTGTGCCCTAAATGATTTTCAGCTCATTACACATGACTTAGATGAAAGAGACTGAGTGAAATTATCCAGGTTGGCTGATGACACAAAATACATGGATAATCAGATTGCGAGAAGGTACAAAGTTTCTTCAATGAATTGTAACTGGTTATATGATTGGGGATAAAGATAGCCTTTGGAAAGAATGCGAGTAGTTGTGAAGTTATTCCTTTTGGTAGGAAGAACTGAGATTGTATTGGTCGTGATTTTAAGAAGTGTGACAGTTTGGTGCAACTGTATACTGTAGAGGCTATGGTAAAATCATCCTAGAGCTCAGTATCTCATTAAGTAAATAAGGATATGTTTGCTGTGGAGACGTTCCAGCAAAGGTTTTTTAATGTGGTTTCTGGGTGAGGCTTCTGACCTTGAGAAAAGTAACTGCAAATCAAATCTATGACCTGCGTTCAGAAGAATGAGAGGTGATCTTGTTGAAACACAACGGGTTCATTGGGTAGATGTCAAGGGATGCCCATCCATCTAGGTCTAGATTTAGAGGACAAGTCTCAAGATAAGGGTCAAGTGATTCTAACCCAATTTGAAGAGAAATAACTCCTCTCAGAGTGCTATAAATAGTTAAACCTCCAACCACGAGAGTTGTGGCATTAAATATATATATAAGGCTAGATTGATGGACAACAGGGAGAATCAAAGGTCGTGTGGTGAAAGAGGGAATTAGAACCAATGAGTAGATCTGCAACAACCCCACTGGGTGGATCATAGGGTGTAGACTGCCCTTGGCACGAGGCCCCAAGGCTCATCATTTCCTTCAGCTGAGGAATATTTTCTTCAGAAGAAGATTCTGAATGGGGAAATAATTAAGATTTCTTGAGTTAAGGAAGGTCGGGATAAATGGTATATGCAAAGGACCTATGACCGGGAGCACTGAGATCAATAATTAGAGGGCGTAGATTTAAGAGGTAGAGGGATTAATGGAAATGCTTTTTCACTGTTGCCTGGAATTCTCTGAATAGCTAGGCTGAATGCACAGATTATTGTACCCATGGTAGGGGAATCAAAAACCAGAGCACCCAGCTTTAAGGTGAGAGGGGAAAAATGTAATAAGAACCTGAGGGGCAACTTTTTCACAGAGGGTCAGGGATATATAGAACAAACTGCCAGAGATGAGATGGTTACACTAACAATATTTTAAGATATTTATGGGCCTGTCCCACTTAGGTGACTTTTTAGGCTACTGCAGGAGACTATGCGGTCGCCAAATGATTGCGGATGGTTGCCAGGGAGTTGCGGCCTCATTCTGGTCGCTGTGAATTTTTCAACATGTTGAAATATTAGCGGCGAACCAGAATGAAGCCGCCATGGAGTGTAATGAGAATTCTCGTGCCGTAGGTGGGTCGCCAGTAGGTCAAAGGTTCTCATGCTGACCGGTGAATTTCATTGGCTCATTGGGAAAAAAAACGTAAGCAGTAGTTTTCAGAACCAAGGATAATCTGTGTGGAGCTTCACAGCCATGTATCTCTGGATGCTTAAAAGTTGTCTCCACTCCTTCTCCCTCCTCTCCCCCCCATTTTTAAAGGACGTACATGACCCTTACCATGCACTGTGCTTTCACTGTCTTAATTACAGCGCCAACCTTCCTGTTCATTGTGGTGTGTCTCTATCACCTTGGCTTTGCACCGTGTGACTTTCAATCTGACAGCGCTCCTCCCGCTTGCCCTGCCCCCCGCCTGCATAATGGACTGGTGAAGGAAGCGATGTGTGTGTGTGGTCATGCCTTCAATCGCCAGGGCCTTGACAGTCGCCAGCAGTTGCCTGAAAAATCGCCTGTGGGACAGGCCCATTAGATACATGTCTAGGAAAGGTTTAGAGGGAAATGGGCAAAATGCAGGCAAATGGGACTAGCTTAGTCGGGGTATCTTGGTTGGCATAGATAAGTTGGGCTGAAGGGCCTGCTCTGCGCTCTCTGACTCTAAACTGGTTGAGCCAGGAACCTTCCCCCTTTTTTAAAAAGTACCTGGATGCGTGCTGGAAGTGCAGAGGTCCACCACACTATGGACCAAAAGCTGGAAAGTATAATATCTTTAGATGGTTGATAAGTCTTGCTGAAGAAGGGGTCCAGACCTGAAACGTTACCTACTCTTTTACTCCAGAGATGCTGCCTGTCCTGCTGAGTTACTTATTTTGTGTGCATATCTTTATATGGTGAGGACTAGAAAAGCCAAAAGACTTCTATAGCTTTATTCTATGCCTCATCTTCCCCAAGTCCCTTCCATCCCATGACCTTTGCTATCTCCCAGTTCCCCTAGCTCTCACCTGCAACTTTGTCCATAATTAACCCATCACTGGTGGTCATGCCCTCGATCGCCAGGGCCTAAACTGTGGAACTCCATCCCAGTGACGTATTACTGTTACAAAGAAATGTAATTTATTGTTCACTGCAGCTCTTCTGCTTCAGGGTTAAAAAAAAAAGGAAGATGGACAAAAAAACCTGGAGTAATTCAGCGGGACAGGCAGCATCTCTGGAGAAAAGAAATAGGAGATGTTTTGGGTAGAGACCCTTCCTCAGACTGAGTCAGGGGAAAGGGAAACAAGAGATATAGACGGTGATATAGAGAGATATGGAACAAATGAATGAAAGAAAGTAAATCCAAAGGGTTTCTACAGCTATATAAATAGCAAAAGGATAACGAGGGATTAATTTGGTCCATTAGAGAGTCAGAGTGGACAGCTATCTGCAGAGCCAAAAGAGATGGGGGAGATATTGAATAATTTATTTTCTTCGGTATTCACCAAGGAGAATTATGTGAGGTAAGGGAAACAAGTAGAGTAGCTGTGGAAACTATGAGCATCAAAGTACTGACACTTTTGAAAAATATAAAAATGGATAAGTCTCCAGGTCCTGACAGGATATTCCCTAGGACATTGACGGAAGTTAGTGTAGAAATAGCAGGGGCTATGAGAGAAATATTTCAAATGTCATTAGAAATGGGAATGTTGCTGGAGGATTGGCGTACTGCGCATGTTGTTCCATTGTTTAAAAAGGGTTCTAAGAGTAAACCTAGCAATTATAGACCTGTTAGTTTGACATCAGTGGTGGCCAAATTAATGGAAAGGATACTTAGAGATAATATATATAATCATCTGGATAAACAGGGTCTGATTAGGAACAGTCAACATGGATTTGTGCCTGGAAGGTCATGTTTGACTAATCTTCTTGACTTTTTTGAAGAGGTTACTGTGGAAATTGATGAGGGTAAAGCAGTGGATGTTGTCTATATGGATTTCAGTAAGGCCTTTGACAAGGTTCCACATGGAATGTTGGTTAAGAAGACTCAATGGTGGAGTAGCAAGATGGATTCAACAGTGGCTGAATGGGAGATGCCAGAGAGTAATGGTGGATGGCTGTTTGTCAAGTTGGAGGTTGGTGACTACTGGGGTGCCTCAGGGATCTGTGTAGGGTCCACTGTTGCTGGTCATATACATCAATGATCTGGATGATGGTGTGGTAAATTGGATTAGTAAGTATGCAGATGATACTAAGATAGGTGGTGTGGTGGATAATGAAGTAGATTTTCAAAGTCTACAGAGAGAGTTAGGCCATTTGGAAGAATGGGCTGAAAGATGGCAGATGGAGTTTAATGCTGATAAGTGTGAGGTGCTACATCTTGGCAGGACAAATCAAAATAGGACGTACATGGTAAATAGTAGCGAATTGAGGAATGCAGTTGGACAGACGGATCTAGGAATAACTGTGCATAGTTCCCTGAAGGTGGAATCTCATGTAGATAGGGTGGTAAAGAAAGCTTTTGGTGTGCTGGCCTTTATAAATCAGAGCATTGAGTATAAAAGTTGGGATGTAATGTTAAAATTGTACAAGGCATTGGTGAGGCCAATTCTGGAGTATGGTGTACAATTTTGGTCGCCAAATTATAGGAAAGATGTCAACAAAATAGAGTGAGTACAGAGGAGATTTAATTGAATGTTGCCTGGGTTACAGCACCTAACTTACAGAGAAAGGTTGAACAAGTTAGGTCTTTATTCTTTGGAGCGCAGAAGGTTAAGGGGGGACTTGACAGAGGTCTTTAAATTGATGAGAGGGATAGACAGAGTTGACGTGGATAAGCTTTTTCCATTGAGAGTAGGGAAGATTCAAACAAGAGGACATGATTTGAGAATTAAGGAATGGAAGTTTAGGGGTAACATGAACAGGAACTTCTTTACTCAGAGAGTGGTAGCTGTGTGGAATGAGCTTCCAGTGGAAGTGGTGGAGGCAGGTTTGATTTTATAATTTAAAAATAAATTGGATAGGTATATGGAAGGGAAAGGAATGGAGGGTTATGGTCTGAGTGCAGGTAGATGGGACTAGGTGAGAGTAAGTGTTCGGCACGGACTAGAAGGGGCGAGATGGCCTGTTTCCGTGCTGTAATTGTTATATGGTTATATGCTAAAAGGTAACAATGATAAAGGAAACAGGCTGTTGTTAGCTGTGGGCTTGGTGAAAATGAGTCACAGACAATGAGACTCAACAGGACGACTTTGAACCAAGTAGAGTGACTTGGGTGGGTGGGGATGGGACAGAGAGTGAAGGATCTCAACTCAAAACGTCACCTATGACTTTTCTCCAGAGATGCTGCATGAGCTGCTGAGTCACACCAAGCTTTTGTGTCTATCTTCGATTTAAACCAGCATCTGCAGTTCCTCCCAACACGTTCAAAGGAACATGTGAATGCTCACAGTATGCACAACTAGAAATATATTCACACCATGTGAACTGGACAAAAGCAGGAGTAGAGGGACATTCACACCCACAGACTTTATGCTGGGCTATGATCTGGAATATCTCTGCCAGATATATGTCAGGCGGAGATTGAGAACCTCACGACCTGGTGTCAAGAAAACAACCTTTTTCTCGATGTCACCAAGACAAAGGAGATAATGATCGATTTCAGGAAGCAAAGCGGTACATACCCCAGTTTGCATTGACGGCGCTGAAGTAGAGATGGTTGGAATCTTCAAATTCCTAGGAGTCAATATGACGAACAAAATGTCCATATTGATGCAATAGCCAAAAAAGTACACCAACACCTCTACTTCCTTAGAAGGCTCAGGAGGTTCGGCATGTCCCTTACAACTCTCACTAACTACTATAAGTGCTGTGGAAAGCATTTTATTGGGATGCATCACGGCACGGTTTGGGAACAGCTCCATCCAAGACCGCAAGAAATTGTAGCGAATTGTGGACGCAGCCCAGACCATCACACAAACCAACTCCATTGACTCCATCTACACCTCACGTTGCCTCGGCAAGGGTAGCAGCATAATCAAGGACGAGTCGCACCCCGGCCACTCCCTCTTCTCCCCAATTCCATCAGGCAGGATGTGTGAAAACGCACACCTCCAGATTCAGGAACAGTTTCATATGCTCGTCACCCTCTGTGTGAAAAGGTTGCCCCTCAGGTTCTTATTAAATCTTTCCCCTCTCACCTAAACCTATGTCCTCTGCTCCTTGATTCCACACTGTGGAATTGACTGGTTTGACTCATGTGTAATATGATTTGCCTGGATAGCACACAAAGCTTTTCACTGTATCTCGGTACGTGTGACGATAGTAAACATGTGACAATAGGAAAGAGAAGCAGGAAAAAGCACTGATTGGCTCTAGCCTGAGTGGGTGGAGAATTTGAAGTGAGTCAGAGGGGAAAAACAGTTTAAAACTAAGACATTTGGTATGTAAATTTGTAAAATAGGCAATTTATCAGAATATAAGCAGGACAGCTCTCAGGGAGCGGCAGTGAGGGATCGGCCTTGTGAATAAAGTGTGTCTTTGGCTCGAGAGTCTTCGGCGAGGAGGGTGAGTGGAGGAGGCTTTGCATAAAGCTCGAGAGGACGGAGCGTGATGAACACATGTCGGGGCAGATGAGACAGTGTGAGGCTTGCAGAATGTGGGAGCCCAGGGACACGGATGGAGCCTCTGGCTGCTACAACTGTGGCAAGTGCGTCCAGCTTCAGCTCCTAAAGGACTGTGTTGTGGCACTGGAGAAGCTGCTGGGTGACCTCAGGGCCATCCGGGAAAACAAGAGTTTTCTGGACAGGACCTACAGTGAGGTAGTCACGCCGAGGATACGGGAAGAACCAAGGTGTGTGACGGAGAGAAAGGGTGGAAATCGTGGAGTGCAGAAGACCCAGTTGGCTGTGCCTAATGAAAACAGGTACGCCCTCTTGGGAACTGTCCGGGGAGACGATGTTTGCAGTTCGAGCCGGTGGACATGTCGGTGGCTCTAATCCTAGAGATGGGACTCGACCGACGTCCGGCAGAGCCCTTGTGGTGGGTGACTCCAATGTCCGAGGAACAGACAGGTGATTCTGTGGCGGCAGACGAGATGCAAGGATGGACTGTTGCCTCCCTGGTGCCAGGGTTCAGGATGTCACAAGCCGAATTCAGAACATCCTCAAGAGAGAAGGTGAACAGCCGGCAGTAGTTGTGCACGTAGGCACAAACCACATCGGGAAGAAGAGGAAGGAGGTTCTCCAACATGACTTCAGAGAGTTGGGGAGAAGACTGAAATGCCGGACATCTAGGGTGGTTATCTCTAGATTGCTTCCAGTACCTTGTGCTAGTGAGGACAGGAACAGGGAAATAGGGGATCTGAATATGTGGCTGAGGGGCTGGAGCAGGGAGCAAGGATTTAGATTTATAGACCACTGGGATCTCTTCTGGGGTAGGGGTGACCTGTACAAAAGGGACGGGTTACACCTTAACTGGAAGAGGACCGACATTCTGGCAGGCAGGTTTGCTAGGGCTACATGTGTGGGTTTAAACTAAATAGTGGGGGGGAGGGATTGACAAATTGGGAGTATGAAGATGGAGTTGAAGGGGACGTGGCTGCAGGAAAAATGACAAAAGATTCTCGAATTAATGGGAAGGAAAGCTCGAGAATGGACAACAGAGTAAGGTCAATAAATCCCCAGGGTCTGATGGTCTGCATCCCAGGGTACTTAAGGAAGTGGCTCTAGAAATCGTGGTTGCATTGGTGATAATTTTCCAATGTTCTATAGACTCAGGATCAGTTCCTATGGATTGGAGAGTAGCTAATGCTATTCCACTTTTTAAGAAAGGCAGGAGAGAGAAAACAGGGAATTATAGACCAGTTAGCCTGTCATCGGTGGTGGGGAAGATGCTGGAGTCAATTATAAAAGATGAGATAGCTGAACATTTGGATAGCAGTAACATGATCAGTCTGAGTCAGCATGGATTTACGAAGGGGAAATCATGCTTGATTAATCTTCTGGAATTTTTTGAAGATGTAACTAGGAAAATGGACAAGGGAGAGCCAGTGGATATAGTGTACCTGGACTTTCAGAAAGCATTTGATAAGGTCCCACATAGGAGATTAGTGGGCAAAATTAGGGCACATGGTATTGGGGGTAGAGTGCTGACATGGATAGAGAAGTGGTTGGCAGACAGGAAACAAATAGTAGGGATTAACAGGACCCTTTCAGAATGGCAGGCAGTGACTAGTGGGGTACGCAAGGCTCGGTGCTGGGACCGCAGCTATTTACAATATACCTCAATGATTTAGATGAAGGGATTCAAAGTAACATTATCAAATTTGCAGATGACACAAAGCTGGGTGGCAGTGTGACCTGTGAGGAGGATGCTATGAGAATGCAGGGTGACTTGGACAGGTTTGGGGAGTGGGCAGATGCATGGCAGATGAAGTTTAATGCGGATAAATGTGAGGTTACCCACTTTGGCAGCAAAAACAGGAAGGCTGATTACTATCTAAATGGCGTCACGTTGGGATAAGGGGAAGTACAAGGGATCTGGGGGTCCTTGTACATCAGTCTATGAAAGTAAACATGCAAGTACAGGCAGTGAAGAAAGCAAATGGCATGTTGGCCTTTATAACAAGAAGAATCGAATATAGGAGCAAAGAGGTCCTTATGCAGGGCCGTATTGTGTCCACACCTGGAGTGTTGTATGCATTTTTGGTCCCCTAATTTGAGGAAGGACATTCTTGCTATTGAGGGAGTGCAGCGTAGGTTTACAAGGTTAATTCCCGGGATGGCGGGACTGTCATATGCTGAGAGAATAGAGCAGCTGGGCTTGTACACTCTGGAGTTTAGAAGGATAAGAGGGGATCTCATTGATATATAAACATATAAGATTGTTAAGGGATTGGACACACTAGAGGCAGGAAACATGTTCCCGATGTTGGGGGAGACCAGAACCAGGGGCAACAGTTTAAGAATAAGGAGTAAGCCATTTAGTACAGAGACAAGGAAACACCTTTTCTCACAGAGAGTGGTGAGTCTGTGGAATTCTCTGCCTCAGAGGGCGGTGGAGTCAGTTTTCTGGATGCTTTCAAGAGAGAGCTAGATTGTCTATTGTCTATTGTCTAAACCAAACCAAACACAGCCATTCCCAGGCTTTGGAACTTTAATCACTGCTGGTTTTGCAATGACATCAATTATCAGACGCAGGAATAACAACATACGGTGGATAATGATTCTTGTAAATTTCCACTGATCAAATCTGTACCTCACAGTGACTGATCCTCCAGCCAGTGCAGCATTGACCCCTAACATCTTCTCAGCTATAATTTGGAACCTTTCTGTAATGATGCTCCTCAATTTTCTCAGCTCGAAAGAGAATGACCCCAATGTTCTGCATATCTGAGGCCCTTTAACCTTTGTACCTTTCCTGTAAATCTCATCTCCGAGGCTTCAGTTGCCATGATCTCCTTCACAAAAGGGTTGTGTCCAGAATTGGTGGCACACTGGCGAAATGGTAGAGTTGCTGCTTTACAGAGCCAGAGACCAGGGTTCGATCCTGACCTCGGCTGCTGTCTGTACGGAGTTTGTGCGTTCTCCCTGTCACCGCATGGGTTTTCACTGAATGCTCTGGTATCATCCCACATTCCAAAGACGTGCAGGTTTGTATTTTATTGACTTCTGTAAACTGTCCCTGGTGTGTAGAAAGGATCTAGTGTTCAGATGATCGCTGATCAGCGCGGACTCGGTGGGCCAAAGGGCCTGTTTCCACGCTGTATCTCTGAACTAAACTGCCAAGGGCTCCGCACAATTGGCAGCGGAGGCCTTTTTTCTCATCTTTAAATATAAAATGTTAATGTGTGTTGAAAGTTTGTGTAAATGTAGTGGAGGGGGAGGGGTAAGGAGAGGGGGAGGGGTAAGGAGAGGGAGAGGGGTAAGGAGAGGGGGAGGGGTAAGGAGAGGGGGAGGGGGAGGGGATTTTTTTTTTCCGTTTCTTACCATGCCAGAGATGCGATTAATTTTCGGACCGCATTCTCCGATCGCTCTGCGGCCTACCATCGATGAAGCTGGAAGCCTCCTCGGACTGACCTTAGGCCCCACCGCGGGGCGTGGGCTTAACATCAGAGTCGATCCCTTCTCTGGGACCACTCCAAACGCGGCCTGCGGACTTTACCTCGGGAGCTCGCAGTCACGGGAGAGGCCGTGGATGTCGGGAGCTCCAACATTGTTTGGGTTCGACCAGCCCCGACGGGGGGTCCGATCGCTGGCACGAAGGAGCTGACATCCCCCCGATGCAGGAGTTGTTCGCCTCGATGTGGAGGGCCGGCCGCTGGCTACGGGAGGCAAGATCATCCCGTCAACTGAGGGCTCGAGGCCCCGGCAAAGGGAAGAGATTGAACTTTTTTTCGCCTTCCATCATGTGGTGGATGTTTCCATCACTGTGATGGATATTTATTTTAAAATGTGTTTTGTGTGTCCGTTCCTTTTTATTTGTATGACTGACTTGGTAAATGAAATTCCTCGTATGTTGCAAAACATACTTGGATATAAAGTATTATTGTGATTATGATTGTGAATGTGAACTAAAGAAACTCCAGGACCATTCATGATGATTCATTCGCCATTGGTGCCCTTTGCCTCCATTCATACAAACAACGTTTGTCAATGTCATTTAAATAGATTAATTCAAACCAATGTTTGCTTAGTAATCTGTCTCCCTTCATTTACTAGAATAGAATCTGTCCTGATATTTAAATATCAAGCTGATGCTTGAAATGCTTGAAATCTGTAATAAATGCAAAAATTGTAAGAAATACTCAATAAGGAGAGACAAAGGCTGTGGAGGCAGTCAATTGATATTTTTAAGACTGGGCTAAACAGATTCTTGATTAGTATGGGTGTCAGGGGAAAAGGCAGGAGAATGGGTTAGGAGAAAGAGATAGATCAGCCATGATTGAATGGTGGAGTAGACGATGGGCCGAATGGCCTAATTCTGCTCCTAATGAGGTAACAGTTCAGGTTGTTGACTTTTCTTAAATGGGCAGAAGGTCATCAACATGATATGTTAACTCTGTTTCTTCCTCCGCAGATGCTGCCTGACCCACTAGTGTTTTCAGCATGTTCTGTCCAGTCTAAATGCTGCTATGCCATCCATACATTAATGGTGAATGAGATGGCAGCGAGCCTCGGTAATCAGGGTCACAGAATCACACAGCATGGAAGCTGGCCATTCTAACCCATATTGTGGATGCTGACTACATGTTTTACCCGAGCCAGTCCCATTTTCTGGGATTTACCCCATAACCCTCTAAACTTTAGATAGACACTAAACTTTAGGATGACCCAAAACATCACCCTACTTTTTCTTCAGAGATGCTGCCTTACCTGCTGAGTTACTCCAGCATCATTGGTACAAAAACCAGCATCTGAATTCTTAGTTTCTACACATCCCTCTAAACATCTCCTGTCCCTGTACCTGTCCAAATGTCTTTTAAAAATTGTAACTGTGCCCATCTCTATCACTTCATCTGGTAGCTTATTCCATCCAACACCTTCTGTGTGAAAAACCTGCTCATCAGGTCCCTGGGAACCTTTTCTGCATATTTTCCAGCATTAAACATCCTTCCTACAGCTCGAAGACCAGCACACAGACTCAAGTGTGTTCTCACCAATGACTTGTATAATTGCAAGTTGATGTCCAAACTCTTATACTCAATCTCCTAATCGATGAAGGCAAGTGTAACTTACACCTTTTTCATCACCCTATCTACACCTGTCTCCACTTTTGGGAACAGCATCCCTGTCTCTCTGTTCTACAACGTGTTCCTGTACCCTACCATTTACTGTGTAAATCCTGCCCTGGTATAACTTTCCAAAGTACAACATCTCAAGGGCCTGTCCCACTTGCCGATTTTTTCAGCGACTGCCGGCGTCATATCAGTGTCGCCAAAAGATTTTGAACATTTCAAAATACAGCTGCAACAAAAAAAGATTGCGACACTTGAAAAAAACACAGCACGTCACACGTCATCACGCCGCGCCAGGACCACATCATGCCACGTCACTGCCACATCACGCCACAAAGTTTTCGATGACCTGATACGTCAGTCAATTAAGCCTGCAGTCGTCGAAAAAAATCGCCAAGTGGGACAGGCCCTTTATGGTTTCTGAATTAAATTCTATCTGCCAATCCTTGGCCAATTCCCCAGTGGATCTAGAACCTGTTGTCATCTTAGACCATCCACTTTTCACTGCACCACCAACATTGTGAACAACATTGTCATCTGAATCGTTAATATGAATGAGAAACAACAATTGACCCAGCACTGATCCCTGTGGCACACCATTACTTACAGGCCTCCAGTCTGGAAAACGGCCCTTCATTGCTACCCTCTGGCTCCTTCCTCCACCAATTTTGTATTAATCACTTGGTTTTTTAGAAAGGGGATCTAGTTTTCAAAGTGTGAACTTTATAAAGATGAGCAATCTGAAAATGTATGTAAATTTAAAAACCTGTGAACTATTCCAATTCAGAATAATGTTTCGTTTTTAAATATTTAGCTCTCACACTTGCTAAGTGACAAGTTATATGCAACAGTAATCCAAGAGGATGAATCATTAGACTTTTTATGTAGAAAGGAACTGCAGATTAGGTGAAGAAGGGTTCAGACCTGAAATATCATCTACTCCTTCTTTCCAGAGGTGTTGCCTGACCCGCTGAGTTACTCCAGCACTTTGTGTTTATTTCCAGTGTAAACCAGCATCTGCAGTTCCTTCCAACACATTGAATTTGACTAGAATGTCTATAAATCTATTCGGTGGGTGGGGTGTGGGGAGGTTTGCGTGTGCCTGAGATATTGAGATGTAAACCATGTGGAGCTGTGACAGGGACAGGGTGACCCGTAATGGGCAGGTTCAGGGGGAGGTTCCTGATCAAAATGAGGACATCATCAGTGGAACAGGCACAGGATGGTGTCTGGCCGACAGGTGGAGACCATGACTGCTGAGAAGGTGGAAGAAGGTTGCGGCAGGGTGAGCCTTCGCACCATGGTGGAATCCATGCCCTTGGACCCAGGTCTATCTCTGTCAAGGACCATGTGGTGTTCTGGCCATGCACCAGTTTCCACATGGTAAAAGATGTCAAGCACTGGGGGGACATAAAGTCTATAGCTCCATGATTGGCATCTTCACCCATCTCAAGACTCACAGGAAGGACCCACCAAGACGACAATCACACTTGACTTCCAGTCATTTCTCTTTGCATCATTCATGCACCTTCTTTAATCCCCTCTTTAATAATGCATTGCACTTGTTAAACTCTCCAGTGAACACTCAAATAGAGGAATTTTTAAAATGACTATTGTCTGTGGTTTTATCCTGGTCCTGATTAGTGTATTTATGACAGAGATTATACCACACTGTGTAAAACACACACTATTGAGTCAGCTCCCATTATGCAAATCACAGACAAGTAGCAGTTTTCCTACGCTGTTTATTTGTTAATGATGGGGTGTGGGTGGTGCTGACAATCACAGCACTGATTTCCCAGCCCCTGCTGTCCCGGAGATGGTGCGAGCTTGCTTTGAGCCCTGTAGTCCTATGAGGAAGGTGCTCCCACCGTGGACTTGGGGGAGATCCCCGGTTTCATAATTTCATGTTATAGGAGCAGACGTGTGCTGCTTGGCCCATCCAGTTGACTCCGCCATTCAATCATGGCTAATCTATCTCTCCCTCTCAACCCGATTCTCCTGCCTTCTCCCCATAACCCTTGACAACTGTAGGAGTCAAGAATTTGTCAATCTCCATCTTTAAAATTGATTTGATTCGGCCTGCACGGCCTACCGTGCAAATCCACAGATTCACCACCCTCTGACTGAAGTAATTCTGCCTCATTTCAACCTAATGACCTGGAGAAAACCCACGCAGTCACAGGGAGAATGCACAAACTCCGTACAGACAGCACCCATAGTCAGGATCGAACCGGGTCTCTGTAAGGCAGCAACTCTACTGCTGTGCCACCGTGCCGCCCCTAACTTCAAAACGGATGACTTGAGAAATGAGATCAGGCACTGGGAGTGATGGGAAGCTCCAATCAGTGAACACACAGATACTGAGCACCAAGGGCAAGGAACCACACACAGTGCTAGAACATCACAATTGATCTTCATCTTACTAGCTTGCCATATATCTTAAAAACATTGAGATATGGTTAAAAAAAATGGGGATATTTCAAGGTGAGTCACCATAGGTTGGTTCGAGTGTCAGGTTCGGTAGTTTATAAGGAAACAAAAAAACTGTAGATGCAGGTTCATGACAAAGATTCTGAAGAAGCGTCCCCATCCAAAATATCACCATCCTTGTTCACCAGAGATGCTGCCTGACCCGCTGAGTTTCTCCAGCACGCTGTTCATGTTCTTAAGTGATAGAAGCAGAATTAAGACAATTAAGGAATTTTGCTTAGAACATGGTGCTGGAGGAACTCAGCAGGTCAGGCAGCTTCTCTGGAGGACATTTCTCTGGCCGTTCATCCTTATATCTACCACACTGTGTGTGAAATCTACTCTTCAGGTCCCCTTCAATGCTTTCCTCTCTCATCTTAAACCTATGCCCTCTGCTTTTAGACGGGTACCCTGAGAACAAAGGCAGTGACCATTAACCTTACCCATGTCTCTCAAGATTTTCTTAACCTTGAAAAGGTCACACCTTAGCTTCCTCTGTGCCAGGAAGAACAGTTATCCCGACTCTTTTACTCAGTATGCTTTCACATGAGGACAAGTCTGCCAGACACACTCTTCACCGAAGGGTCTGTTTCCACCCTGTATCTCTAAACTAAACTGAACAGTACAGAAGATAGACACTGAATGCTGGAGTAACTCAGCAGGTCAGGCAGCATCTCTGGAGAGAAGGAATGGGTGATGTTCTGGGTTCTAAACCTTCTTCTCACAGCACCAAAATAGGCCTGTCGGCCCACAGAGCCTGTGGCAAACATGATGCCTAGGTAAACGCATCTCCTCTGCCTGCACATCATCCATATCCAATACCTTGGATTAATGGGAATTCATAGGAAAATTATGGAAATGTTAAACACTATTTTGTATCTGATTTCACAATAAATGTTTAAAATATATTAAAAGTAGCAGGTAAGCAGGGAGTAAGATAGAATCTAATTTTAAAACAATTAATATCACTACAGAAAGTAATATGCAATTTAAGACTGATAAATTTGCTGAATTTATTGACGTATCCTGGGGTTCTGAAATAGGTGCAGGCAGAGATGGTGGTTATGAATTTGCAAAATGTCCTGGATCATAGAATCCAGATTATGGAAAATAATAAAAGTACCATTGTTGTTTGAGAATGAAAGGAGACAGAAGACACAGACAGTCAGCACACCAGTTATCAGTGCTGTAAACTATCCATTAAGTAATAACAGATCAGCTACAAGAGCTTAATTTGATTAATTTGATTAAGCGCCGACAACATGGTTTTATGAAATGAACATTGTGTTTAACAACTCTCTGATCCCTGCATATCCAGGTGTCTATACAAAAGCCTCTTAAACACCAATTTTGTATCTGCCTCCACCACTAACCCTGGCAGCGCGTTCTAGGCACCCATCACCCTCAAACGTGCCCTGCACATCTCCTTTAGATTTACCCCTCTCAGCTTAAAGCTATGCCCCCTTGTCTTTGACATTTCCACACTGGGAGAAAGTTTTGACTCTCTGCAACAAACTGCGTGTAACACCCACATGTATTATGTAATGCACTTTGTACTAACTAACCGCAACATACTATGTACTTGTAGGTGAGTGGTAGAAGTTAGCTCACTCACAGCATTACAAACTGCTCAAATGACTACTTGGAGTATTTAAGCATTGGGTGACTTGGGACCAAGTGCTGAGAGATGGGGGTAGTATAGAAGGACGTTGGGTCGAATGGCCTGTTTACCCGCTGCCTGACCCCGAGTCTAATCACATCTTAAGACAGAGCTTCTGACAATTTTATTGACTATGGTTATGAAGATATATGGCAACAGAAGTTAAGATAATCTAATTGAATGTTTCAATGTCATTGTTTTAAAATAACCATTTAACCATATAACCATATAACAATTACAGCACGGAAACAGGCCATCTCGGCCCTTCAAGTCAGTGCCGAACACTTACTCTCACCTAATCCCGTCTACCTGCACTCAGACCATAACCCTCCATTCCTTTCCCGTCCATATACCTATCCAATTTATTTTTAAATGATAAAATCGAACCTGCCTCCAAAACTTCCACTGGAAGCTCATTCCACACAGCTACCACTCTCTGAGTAAAGAAGTTCCCCCTAGTGTTACCCCTAAACTTTTGTCCCTTAAAATAGCCATTAAAAACAAAAAAAATGAAATAAAACCTTGTACTGGGTCCCCAGTATGTTCACTAGTGCCGGTAGCTCTCCTACCCCCTGCCCCCACACCTACCCCGCACTCCCAGAAGGCCCTCCAGGGATCAGCAAAGTTCCCTCCTCAGCATCCCCCGGGCATAGAGGATACTTCGGGTGAGGGGTTGTCCCTTGGGCTCCACCGACCCATATGTGGTCCTGATGCCCACATCAGTGTGGCCAGACCCAGGGCCAGATCACCGAGGAGTCGGAAGAAGGGACAACCCAAAACGTCATCTATTCCTTCTCTCCGGATATACTGCCTGACCCGCCGAGTTATTCCAGCTTTTTGTGTCTATCAACAAGGAGTCACTTTTAGTTTAGCTTAGTTTACTTTAGAGATACAGTATGGAAACAGGCCCTTCAGCCCATCGAGTCCATGCCGCCCAATGGCCCCCCACACACTAGCACTGTCCTACACACACTAGGGACAATTTACACTTACACTAAGCCAATTAACCTACAACTTATACGTCTTTGGAATGTGGGAGAGAATTGGAGCTCCCATGGAAATCCCACACAGGTCATGGGGAGAACGTACAAATTCCGTATAGACAGCATCCGTAGTCAGGATCAAACCTGGGTCTCTGGCGCTGTAAGGCAGCAACTCTACCGCTGCGCCACCGTGCCATCTGACCCTGATCAGTACCACTGCCCCCTACCCCTCTCCACAGCTCCACGTCCAAGACCTGGAGACATGAGGAACTGCAGGCGCTGGCACCTTTAAGGGCCGTCCCACTTGGGCGACCTGATCCACAAGTCCAGAAAGAGTGTCTTTGCCCTTCAAGGTCGAGGGCACTTGCCTGGAAAGCCTCGAGCTGGATCGACCGTCCGCGTTGAAACTGCGAGCTGGATCGATCGACATACCGACCGCACGCATACACACGCACACACGAACACATCGCAAAGGTGGGGGCCAGGGAAAGCGGGGGAGCGCTGTCTGAAATTCACACACGCGATGAAGAGGAAGGTAAAATACGGCTGCACAGTGTACGGTAAGTCCTTTAGAGAGCGCGGAGGGGGGGGGAGGGGGGAGAGAAGGGGAGAGAAGGGGAGAGAGGGGGAGGGAACGGGAGAGAAGGGGGTAGAAGGGGGGGAGAAGGAAGAAGTATCATAAAATTTAGTGGGCATTTTACCTACTGGTGGGTCTTCCTTGGTCCTGAAAACTCCAATTGAGCCAATCAAAATGCCCGGTCAGCGAAGATTGTCTACGGCTGCACCTCGACTGCCTGTAAGTAAATAGCGACCCCACTCCACTGCACTACGAGTTAAAAAGACCCATGCCGACCAAATTTTAATCGTGGAAATTTTTCAACATGCTGAAATATTTTCCGCGACCTTGCTGAGGCCACAAGTATTCAGGAACTTCCCTCGAGCATGAAGGAGAATTCTAGCAACCTCATAGAACCTCCTAGGAACACGTGTCGACCATGCTGCGAATTTGAAGGTCGAAGACACCCTTCTAAACTCGCAGATTAGGTCGCCCAAGTTGGACAGCCCTTTAAGTAAAACAATGCCCGGCTCCTGATCGCGGGGTAAAAAACACAAAGTGCTGGAGGAACTCAGCAGGTCAGGCAGCATCTGTGGTGGGAATGGGCAAGCGACATTCCAGGTCTGGACCCTTCTTCAGACTGATCATAGTAAAGTGGAGAAAGTTGGAAAAGGGAAGTGGCGGTGGGATTAAGACTGGTGAGTGATAGGTGGAGAAACAAGGAACTGCAGGTGCTAGTTTACAAAGAAGGACATAAAGTGCTGCGATAGTTGTAGGTGTGGAGGGGGGTTGATTGGGTTTAGGTTCATTATTGTCACATTTACTGTGAAAAGCTTTGTTTTGCATGCTATCCAATCAAATTAGATAATATTATACATAAGTACAATCAAAGCAAACTCCAGTACTATAGATAGACACAAAAAGTTATAATAACTCAGCGGGTCAGACAGCATCTCGGGGAAAGGTGTTGGAGACGTTTCGGGTTGGGACCCTTCTTCAGACCGAGAGTCGGGGAAAGAGAAAGGCACTTGGGACAAATGAAACATATGCAAAAAGCAACAATAATCAGGGAAATGTGGAGCCCACAATGGTCCATTGTTGGCTGTGAAGTAGGTGATAACAATTTATACAGATAGTAAAATTCAACAGGAATTTTAGCAACTAGTGAAACTAGTAGGATGACTAGGGTGGGGTGGGGTACTATAGGTCAGGCAAAGAGAAAGAGTGCGCAAGGTTGGATAAGGGCAAAGGAGATTTTAAAAGGTGTTAGATAAGGAGAGGTAAAGCTGGAGGTTAGGATATAATCTATTTTACAGCTTTCTCTCTCCCGCTCCCCACCGTCCCCCCACCCCCCCCCCCCCTCCCTCTCCCAATGCAATCTGTCTGACCCGAAACATCCATTCCCTCCACAGATACTGCCTGGCCCACTGAGTTCCTCCAGCGCTTTGTGTGCGTGTGTTTCCCCCCTGAGATCAGGAGCAGGTCACTGTCTAGCAGCTAGAACTCGAGGAGCAGCCTCAGCGGGCACTGGAAGAGGGGGTGCATCCTCGGATAGTTCCAGTGGACAGAGAGCGCCCAGGTGGGAGAAGGGAAGGTGGTAGTACGGGGTCCACATTGAGGAGGACCTGATTGAAACATCAAACAGTGAAAAGCCTGGATAGAGTGGATGTGGAGATGATGTTTCAACTGGTGGGAGAGCCTCGGACCAGAGGTCATAGCCTCACAATTAAAGACGTCCCTTTAGAATAAATATGAGCATGAATGTCTTTAGTCAGAGGGCGGTGAATCTGTGGAGTTCTTTGGCACAGAATAATATTTTAATTGATATTTTTAAGGCAAAGTCAGATAGATTTTTCTGAAGAAGGGTCTCGATCTGAAATATCACCCATTCCTTTTCTCCAGAGATCTGCCTGACCCGCTGTTACTCCAGCATTTTGTGTCTATCTTCGATTTAAACCAGCGTCTGCAGATATTTCCTACACTTAGATAGATTCTTGATTGGTACGGATGTCAGGGGTTATGGGGTGAAGGCAGGATGGAGAATGGGGTTGAGAGGGAAAGATAGATCAAACATTATTGAATGGCAGAGTAGACGACGGGCCGAACGGCCTAATTGCGCTCCTCTCACTTATGAACTCCTGCAGTCCACGGCACACCGATCCCACGCCGCCAGCAAGCAGTCGGAGCCGGAGAGAAGCGGCAGTCGGTGGGGAGGGCGGCAGTAATGAGGCTGCATATTCCCTTACCCAGCCCCGAGTCCCGGCCGGGTCGGGAGCGGGCCAAGGCGGCGCTCGTGTCCCCGCCCGCCCTGGCACCCACACCGGCGTGTGTCCGCTCCCCGGGCCGGTGCATGCAGAGAGACAGCGGGACTTGGACACACTCCGCCGGCTTCTAGTGGGCACCCGGCGTGGAGCTAATGCGTCGCAGCTCCACGGAATTCAAGCACACACTGGCGGTCGGTCTCATTGTCCAGGTTGCAGGCGAGGCATCTGCTCCCAAGCGAAGCGCCGGACCTTCGGCCCGTTCCCCTGTCCTACCCCAGTTTCAATGACCCCGGCCGGCCGGCTGCAAGGACGGATTGTGTCCACAGGAGCGGGGAATGTAATTGTTCACAACATCGGGAAAAGCCGCAGGCACTGAGCGGAGAATGGCCAGGGTGCTGAGAAACATGAGAAATAATTCAATTCAAATTCACTCGTGTCCAAAGATCCTATTGTTCGCTACAGGATCCTTGCTCGTGTCATTGTGCCTGGCCTCAACTGGCCAACTCGCTCCGCTCCCGGCTAACCTTCCCCCCGGACGGCACGGACCCCACTGCTGGGAGTCTTGTCGGTATAGGGGCGGGGGGCAGTGCAGATGGTGGGTGCGGGTGGGTGGGGGGGCTGTGGGTGCGTGTGGGGGGCTGTGGGTGCGTTGTGGGGGGGCTTGTGGGTGCGGGGTGGCTGTGGGTGCGGGTGGGGAGGCTGTGGGTGCGGGTGGGGGCTGTGGGTGCGGGTGGCTGTGGGTGCGGGTGGGGAGGCTTGTGGGTGCGGGTGGGGGGGCTGTGGGTGGGGTGGGGGGGTGTGGGTGCGGGTGGGGGGGGCTGTGGGTGCGGGTGGTGCGGGGGGGGGGGGGTTGGTGGGGGGGGGGGGGGGGTCACCCGCACTGACCCGTCCTGGCACCACTCCGCCAATCCGGCGCGGCCCGCACACGAGAGCGGTAAATCCTGGGCTCTGGCATAAAACACGTAGAGACGGTTCATCGGGACTGGACTGGAGACGTCTGGTGAACTCCAAGATCTGTCCCAGCTTGCAGCCCAGGGGTATGTTGGTTCCCTAATTACATGTGACCCGTGCATCGTCCTACTCGTTCCACCGTGTGAGAAGGAACTGCAGATGTGGTTTACACCTGAAATGCTCAGTCTGATGAAACGTCTCGACCCGAAACGTCACTTATTCCTTCGCTCCATAGATGCTGCCTGACCCACCGAGTTTCTCCAGCATTTGTGTGTATCACTGAATTGCTGCAACACTTTGGGTCTATCTACTATTTCCACTGTCCCCTCTTCCCCAGCCTTTTTTGGTCATCCGTTGCCGGCTCCAATTAGTTCTGACCTTTTCCTGCATTCAGTTCCTCCCCCTCTACTTTCAGTCTGAAGAAGGGCTCCAACACGAAACGTCACCCATCCTTTGTCTCCAGAGATGCTGGCTGGCCCGCTGAGTTCCTCCAGCACATTGTGTCTATGTAAAACAGGACATGCTGGGAACTCTGGGGAACCAGGCAGAAGCTGCAGGAAGAGAATTAGAGTCACGTTATAGACCGAGTGACCATCTTGGTCGAAGGGTCCCGACCCGAAACGTCATCCATCCACAAGGTTTGGGAGCAGAATGTGGCAATTCTGCCCTTCAAGTCTACTCCGCCATTTAATCATGGCTGATCTATCTTTCAGATCTATCTCCCTCAATTGCAAGAAATGACATTCTTGCTATTGAGGGAGTGCAGCGTAGGTTCACAAGGTTAATTCCCGGGATGGCGGGACTGTCGTATGCTGAGAGAATGGAGCAGCTGGGCTTGTTTGCTCTGGAATTTACAAGGATGAGAGGGGATCTTATTGAAACATATAAGATTGTTAAGGGTTTGGACACGCTAGAGGCAGGAAACATGTTCCCGATGTTGGGGGAGTCCAGAACCAGGGGCCACAGTTTAAGAATAAGAGGTAAGTCATTCAGAACTGAGATGAGGAAAGCCTTTTTCACACAGAGAGTTGTGAGTCTGTGGAATTCAGATGGTGGTGGAGGCTGGTTCTCTGGATACTTTCAAAAGAGAGCTAGATAGGGCTCTTAACGATAGCGGCGGAGTCAGGGGAGGGATCTGGGGTCATGATTATGATTCAGCCAATGATCACATTTGAAAAGGGCGATGGCCCACTCCTGCACTATTGTCTATTGGGGACACGTGCTAATTAATAATCATGTTGTGATGGATGATCCATTGAGTTGCTCCAGCACATGAGGTTTTTTTTTGCTTGGGAGGTTTTTTTTTTGCCCCCCCCCAAACTGGCGACTGTATCAACCTTATCACAGCTGTTTCATTCCTCCACATATTCTGTCCGAAAATACTGTGTGATTCCGCATTCGTTTTTAGATAATAGCTCTAGCGGAGTCGAATCAGGAAGGGCCTGGAATCAGTCTATGACCACATGGCGGTGCTGGCTCGAAGCTGAGTTACTACAGCATGTCGTGTCTATCTATTGTTTTTCTTATTTCAGATTTTGCCTGGTTTTCATTTAGTTTCTACAGCAATCACTCCGCAGGAATAAACAAACAGAGCTACATTGCTGGAGTAACTCAGCGGGCCAGGCAGCATATCTGGAGAACATGGATAGGTGATGTTTCTGGGCGAGGCCCTTCTTAACTACTGGGATGAATCTAAATTCTGGGGCTCGGGCAGTTTGCGGGTCCAAAGAGCAGCGGTAGAGTTGCTGCCTCGCAGCATCAGAGACCCCGGGTCTATCCTGACTACGGGGGCTGTCTGTGCGGAGTTTCTACGTTCTCTCCGTGACCGCGTGGGTTTTCTCCGGGTGCTCCGGTTTCCTCCCACACTCCAAAGACGTGCAGGTTTGTAGGCTAATTGTCGCTAGTGTGTGTATGATAGTGCTAGTGTACGGGATAATCGCTGGTTGGCGCGGACTCGGTGGGCCGATGGCCTATTTCCGTGCTGTATGTCTAAACTATACTAAGAGGGTTGCTGGGGGCAGGTCAACGCTGCCCTTTGGGTGGTATATGGGGTATATGCGTGGGGTGAGGGGGGGGGGGGGGGTAGGGGACAGAGATCACTCCTGGCGTCACGCCCAGCTCTACACTCCCCGCCCGCCACCGACAGATGTCAACACTGCCTGAAGAAGGGTCCTCACCCGAAACGTCGCCTGCCACAATCCTTCCACTAATGCTGCCTGGCCCGCTGACTTACTGCAGGCTTGTAATGCGTTGTAATAATGGATCCAGCATTCTTTAAACTCTGAGTAACTGCTGGCCCAGATAAACGGTATCCAGGGTGTAAGTGAAGCGAGGAGATAGCACGGCTTCTGAAAGTCACTTCCCAACCCCTTTGGAATGTTAGAAGGAAACCGGAGCACCCGGAGAAAACCCGTGCGGTCACAGGGAGAACGTACAAACTCCACACAGACAGCACTCATAGTCGGGATCGAACCCCGGGACTCTGGCGCTGTGAAGCAGCCACGCTACCGCTGCGCCACCTTGCCAACCGGGTCCAGAGACAGATTATCAACACTGGAGTCTGTGGGGCCGGGAGAGGGGCGGGTACAGAAGCAATCTTTGCGGCGCTTTGCCTCACAGGAGAGAGGCGCAGCGGGCACTAGCTGGGTGACGGGATCAGATGTCTGACACGGATCTGTGGCTGCTCCACCCTCCCCAGTCACTGAGTCCCGTCCCTTCATTGCCCGCGCCCGTCACCGGCTAGGCCATGACAATACATGTTTACAATCGAGCCTTTTACATTGTAAGGGCTTGAACATTGAATTTTCTCAATTCTGTTAACCCTTGCTGTCTCCTCCCCTTCCCACCTCTCCCTCAGCCCTCGGGCCCTGGCAGTCCCTCTCTCTCTATCTCCCTCCCCCACCCCAGTCGCACCAGCTTCTCATTTTCACACCACAAACAGCTTACAAATGGCTTGTTCCCTTTATCATCGATACTTTTTTGCATATCTTTCATTCATTGTTCACTTTATCTCTCACATCACCGTCTAATCATCTCTCGTTTCCCCTGATCCCTGACCAGTCTGAAGAAGGGTCTCGACCCGAAATCGCGCCTATCTCCTTCGCTCCTTAGATGCCTGCTCCAGCACCGCTGAGTTTACTTCGCGCCCTTTTTGTGTACCCTCTCGATTCTCCAGCATCTGCAGTTTCCTTCTTTAAAACACTTTGACAATGTAAATCGTGTATCTATACCCCCGAAATTGAAATCATGTATTGTCTTTCCTACTGACTGGTTAGCATACAGCAAAAATCACAAGCGTTTTCACGCTACACAACCTCGTTACATGCACAATAAACTACGTTCAAACTGTATGTTAACGAAGAAACTGCAGATGCTGGAGAATCGAGGGTACACAAAATGCTGGAGAAACTCAGCGGGTGCAGCAGCATCTAAGGAGCGAAGGAGATAGGCGACGTTTCGGGTCGAGACCCTTCTTCAGACGTTCAAACTGTAGGCTGTTCCTGTACCTTACCTGCAATACACAAAGTATTCTGGTAAGATAGACACGACATGCTGGAGTAACTCAGCGGGACAGGCAGCATCTCTGGAGAAAAGGAATGGGGGACGTTTCGGGTCGAGACCCTTCTTCACAGACGGAAGCTTTCAGAACATCACCCATTCCTTCTCCCCACAGCTGCTGCCTGTGCCGCTGAGTTACTCCAGCGTTTTGTGTCTATCTTCGGTTTAAACCAACATCTGCAGTTCCTTCCTACACACGTATTCTAGTAACTCAACAAGTCAGAGGGTTACTCCAGCACTTTGTGTTTCGCTCAGGATGCCAGCATCTGCAGTTCCTTGTGTCCCCTCATGCTTGGGACAGTGCCCCCTCGTCTCCTGTACTTTAATTGTTATTTGTCCTCTCTTGTTTGCGTCTCTAATAAGAAACCTTACCCATCCCTCGCCCACCCCGCCCGGCGGCACCACACACACTTTCCGTCCTCCCCCCCCCCTCCTTGCCCGCCACGCTCTCGCCGCTCTCCGCTCTCCGTTCGTTGCTCCCAACCAACTGAAACTCAGACTTTTCCCCAAATCGGATAAACCATCAAAAGTGGCCTGACCGTCACCCCCAGCCCCAGTCACCCTAGTCTCTGTCACAACCGCGTACTATGAACACACGCGTCGGGTTCTGCCTCAGTGTCTGTGGCGGCTCCGTGGGAACAGCGCCCGCCGCGCCCGTAGTCTCGGGTTACGCACTCCCGGGTTAGAGGTCATAAGGTCATAAGGTAATCAGGAAATAAGAATCAGGCCATTCGACCCATCAAGCCTATTCCGCCATCAATCATAGCTGATCTACTCAGCCTTCCAAACCCCGTTCTTCTGCCTTCTCCCCATAACCCCTGGATCCCCATAGTCCGGGGTGTAATGTAAACGGACTCGGCCGGGGGAGGTCGGGTTAACCGGGAAGGAACATTGGCCATGAAGTGTTGGTTACAGCGCAGTGTGATTTTTGAAGAAAGATAAATCGCAGCCGCAGGTCTGTGGACAACGCAATCATAATTTGAAAAATCATCTTAGAGACACGGAGCGGAGACCGTTAAATCATTTGTAATATGTTACTGAAACCGTGCTAGCTCCAATCGCAGGGGGCAGCTCCGGGGGGGGGGGGGGGGGGGGGGGTGGGGGGGGGGGGGGGGGGGGGGGGGGGGGAGGGGGGGTGGGGGGGGGGTGGGGGGTCCGCTGGCCTGGCTTCCCTACAGTTCTGCAAGGAGTTTTCCCCTCCCCTCACTCGCCCCACCATTCTCCCCCCTCCCCATCCCTTCTCTCCCCTGCCCCCTCGCCCGCTATCCTCCCCTCCATCTTGTCTCTCCCGTCTCTCACCCCCCAACCCTCTCTTCCCCACCTCCCCTCAACCCCCTCCACTTCTCTTCCTCCGCTTCCCACTCCTCTCGTCCCACTTCCCCCTCACCCCTTCCTTCTCCGTCCCTCCTCCCCTCTACCCCCTCTCCCCCTTACTCCCCCTCTCTGTCTCTCCCTCCTCTCCCCACCTCTCCCCCTTCCTCCCCCTCTCTGTCTCTCCCGTCTCTCCCCTCTCCTCTCTCCCCACCTCCCCTCACCCTCATCCTTCTCTCCGCTTCCCTTCACTCCCCTCCTCTCTCGCCACTCTCCCCTCACTCCCTTCCTTCTCTCCCCTTCTCTCCATCCCCCTCTCCCCCCTCCTCCCCTCTCGCCCTTCCTCCCCCCACCCTTTCAATTCCCCTAAATATATTTTTTAATTTCCTCCACCCATTGAATCCGTGGCTCTCAGTTCACCTTTTTTTTTTACTGCCGGTGGTTTTTAAAATGCAGACACACTGAGTTCTTACAACGTGCCGGAATCTAAACAACAGAGGACTGAGGGATGTCATCGGGTCAGTGTGTATAAGGGTCCCCTCCCCCGAACCACCGTCGCCCTGTCCACCCCCTCCACAGATCCGAGTTCCCCCAGCGTTTTGCGTCAGTCCTCATTTTTTAAACGCCCGTCCTCCGCTTACCGATTGTCCTGGAATATGGATCACTGCATCCCCAACCGCGGACCCCTCAAACTGTTCTGAGATCAAAACGTGCAGGAAAATATCAGCTAAGACCGGTCGACAGATTTTTACGGTAAGAGGCCTTCCAGTCTCCCGACATAACACGTCCTCCACAGATGCTGCATGACCGCTGATTTTTACTCCCAGCACTTTTGTGTTAGAGCTGATATATTACAGCATCTTGTCTCCAGTCTCAGTGACGGACACAAGTCCCTTTAACTCCTCCCACCCCCCCCCCCCCCGCAACACTCCTCCAGCCCCGCCCGCGTCTGTGCGGAACTGCAACACAGCGACAAACGGTTCCTGCAAGTCCCGCAAACCCCTCCCCCCATTCCCCCCCACTAACCCTTTTTCCCCCCCCACCGCCCACCCCCATTCCCCCCCCACCCAGCCCATCCCCCCACCCCCGACCCCCATTTCCCCCCCCACCACCCCCCATCTACCACCCCATTCCCCCCCCACCACCCCATCCCCCCCCACCCCCCTCCCCCCCACCACCCCATCCCCCACCACCCCACCCTCCCTCACCCCCATTCTCCCCCCACACCACCCCCCCCACCCACCCCATCCCCCCACCACCCCACCCCCCTGGCGAGGGAGCGCCTCCCGAGCGGGTTATCAGTGAGCATGATCCATGCACTCGTCCGCCCAACCCCCTCACTTGTACCCGCAACACCCACCCCTCAATAACACCACCCTCCCCCCACTGCCCCACCCCCACTCCATCACCCCACACCCCTCACTCTGTCCCCCCCGTCACCCACACCTGCAGCACCCACCTCATAACAACCCCCCTCCGCTCGTCCCGCGTCCCCCTCCCCTCACCCTAGCCCGCAACTCACACCCATCTTAATTACCCCCTCCATCCCCAACTCAACTCACCCCCCCCCCCTTCCCCCTCACCCGTAACTCCCAAAAACCCCCACCTCTCTCCCCCGTCCCCACCCACGGGCCGCGGCAGAGTCAGCTGTGGACCTGGTGTGTGGCGTCTGCCGGGGACCCGGGACCTGCCCGGGGGCGCGCCGGCTCATTCCCCCTCCCCTCCCCATCCCCCCCCCCCCACCTCCCCTCCCCTCCCCCCCCCGCAACCCTGCCCCTCCCCCCACCCTCCCCCCCACCACTCCACACGCTCCCCTCTCCTCCCGCCGAGAGTGGAGACCCCCGGCCTGGCGACCCCACCCAGCCCGGGGTCTCGGGCAACTACAGGCGCTGTCCCTCCCGGCTCCCCCCGGGGTGAGGGGTCCCCCGTCCCCCCTGCTCCCTCCCCTCCGCTCCTTTAGCCCCGCACTTACAGCGCGGCGGCCCGTCACTCTGCGGCGGCCTCACTCCACGGCAGCGGCGGCGGCGGCGGCGGCGGACAGCGGGCGAATCGGCAATGCCAGACAGACAGCATCCGTGTGATGTCAGCTACAGGCTAGCCGCCGTCAGCCCGCACTCAGCAACGGCGGAGAGATGGGACTCGCACCCTAACCCGTACCCGAGCCCCGCACCCCACACACCACACACCCGCACACCCACACACCAGCACCCACACCCACACAACCCGCACACCCACACACCCACACCCACACACCCACACACCCGCACACCACACACACCACCCACAAACCGCACACCCACACACCCGCCACACCCACCCCCACCACAGCCGCACACACCACACACCCACACACCGCACACCCACACCCACACACCCACTCACCCTAACACACCACACACCCACAGCACCCACACCCCACACACACCGACACACCCACACAAACCCACACACCCACACACCCACACACCCACACACACACACACACGACACCCACACACACACACCACCCACACCCTCACACTCCCACACACCCACACACCCACACCCGCACACCCTCAGCCGCATCCCACACCCACAAACCCCCACACCCATAACGACCCACACCCACACACCCTCACACACCCCACCCCACACACACACACACAACACCCTCACATCCCACCCCCACACCACACCCACACACCCCTACCCACACCCACCCTCACAACCCACAAACACCCACAACACCCCACACACCCACAGCACCCACACACCCACCCACACCCCTCACACCCGCTACACCACCCACACACCCTCACAAATACCCCCCACCCACACCCGACACCCCCCCAGACCCACATCACCCGGCAACCCGATCCCCACACCACCCTCCCCCCCACACACCCACATCACCCACACACCCGCACACCCACACACCACACACCCCAGTCCCGCATCCCACACCACACACACCCGCACACCAACCACACCCCACCCCCACCCTCACACCCACAACACCCACACACCACACACCCACACACCCCACATAGACCCACACCCACCACACCTCCCCCCCACACACCCACACACCCGCACCCCCAGACCACTGCCCACACACCCACACCGCAACACAACCCACACCCCAGCCGCATCCCACACACCCACCCACCCCACACACCCACACCCACACACCCACACCCACACACCCCTACCCACACCCACCACCCACACACCCACCCCACCCACCCACCAAACCCACACACCCCTCCCACACCCCCCCACACCCACCACACACCCCACCCACACCCACACCCCCACACACGCCACACCCCCCCCTCCCCCCCCCCCACCCACCCCACCCCCACCACACCCCCTCACCCACCCACACACCCGCACACCCACACCCCCACACCCACCCGCACACCCACACCCCCACGACACCCACCCACACCCCACCCACACACCCACAACCCCCCCCCCTCCCCACCCACACCACCACACCCAACCCCACACCCACACCCTCACAGCTTTCCCCCGCACCCACCCAACCCCCCCCCACCCACACCCCCACACCCACACCATCACACACCCTCACCACCCCCACCCCATCCCCACACCGCCCCACACACACCCACCCCATCACACCCACACACCCCACCCACACCCTCACCCACACCCGCCCCACCCCACACCTACCTCCCCACCCCCACCCACACCCACGCACCCCCCACTCCCCACCCCCACACCCCACCCACACGACCCACAACCCACCCACACACACCCCACCCCGCACCCACACACCCACACACCCATACACCCACCCACCCCACACCGCCCCCACACCCACACTCCCCACGCCAGCCCCACACCACAATGTAACGGATCACACCCATGGGACCCCACCCCCCTACCCACCACCACCCCCCCCCCCAACCCACATACCCACACCCAAGTGCACCACGCGCCACCCCTCCACCCAACACCTCGTCCCCCCCACACTACCACCCACACACCCACACACCCCCACCCGCACCTTACACACATACCCCCCGCACCCCCCACACCCGCACACACCCACCCACAGCCGCACCCACACACCACACACAACCACCCCCACACCCACACCCCACTGCCCCCACACCCACCACACCCACCCACCCCCTCACGCGACCCCGCCCGCACCCACACCACCACCCCACCCCCACACACCCGCATACCCACCCCCACCCCACACCCCCGCACACACCCACAACAGTCCACACCCCGCACCCACACCCCAACCCACAAACACCCGCCCACACACCCACACACACACGCCAACAACCCACACACCACGCAACCCCCACTACACCCCCACCCGCACGCCACACACCCACACACCATCCACATCCCACCCGCACACCCCAACCACCCCACGACACCCACCGACCCCACACCCCCACCCACGCACCCACACACCCACACCCCACACACGCCACACACCCCAACACCCGCACCCACACCACACCCCACCCACACAACCCACAATACCCACACACCCCGCACCCACACACGAACCACCCACACCCATACACCCACACACCCACTCACACCCATACACCACACACCCACCACAAAACCCCACACACCCACCACACCCACTCACCCACACCGTTATCCACCCACACAACCCACACCGCACCCCCCTCATCCGCATCCCACAGACCCGACACCCCACCCACACACCCACGCATCCCGCACCCCACCCACACACCCACACACCAACATTCCACCCACACCTCACAACATCACCCCACACCCCCGCCACACACCCGCACCCACACAAACCCACACCCACACACTCCACACACCCCACGCACCCCACGCCCCCACGCACGCCGCACCCACACCCATACACCACACTACCCACACCACCCATACACCCACACCCACCACCCGCACCCCACACCCACACCACCCACACACCCACACACCCGCACCCACACCCACAACACCCACACACACACCCACACCCGCACCCATCACCCTCACACCCCACACCCACACACCCACACACCCGCACCACACCACACACCCACACACCCACACAAAAACACCGCACCCACACCCACACACCCACACACCAGTCCCACACACAAACACCAACACACACCCACACACCCACAACCACACTCACACACCACACCCGCCCCCACACCCACACACCCATACACCCACACACCCGCCACCCACAAACTCCACAACCCACTCACAAACCCACAACCCACACACACCACACACCCGCACACCCCGCACCCATACACCCGCACACCGCACAACCACGCACCCACACACCCACACACCCACAACACCCGCACCCAGCACACACCCACACAACCCACACACCTCACACACTAAGCTCCCAACACACCCACTAACCGTCATCCGCACCACACACCCACAAACCACAACCACACTATACCCCACCCAATACCCATCACACCCACACCCACACACCGACTGCCCGCAACCCACCGCCCACACTCACAAACCCACAACCCACACACCCACACACCCCACACTCGCACCCACGCACCCACACACCCGCACACTCAACCGCACACACACCCGCACACACACACACACCCTCACACACACACCACCACACCCACAACACACACCCACACACCCACACACCACACGCACCCACCCGCACACACCCACACCCACCACACACCCACCACCCACACACACACACCCACACACCCACACCACCGCAACACCCCACCCCCACTCACCTAACACCACACACCCACACACCCACACACCCACAGACCGCACACACACCCACAACACACCACATCGCCTCACCACACACCCACACACACCACACACCCGCACCCCACACACCCATACACCGCACCCACACACCACACACACACACACCCACCTCACCCACACACCCACACACCCGCACCCACAACCCACACAACCCACGCACCCATCCAGCACACCACACCCACACCACCCACACACCCACACACCCACACACCCGCACCACCACACACACAACCCACCACACCCACACACCCGCACCCACACACCCCACCCACACACCACCAGCCGCATCCCGCATCCCACACCCACACCCACACACACACCACACACCACACAACCCGCAACCGAGACATCCACACACCCACCCACACACCCACACACCCGCACCCACACCCACACACCCACACAACCACACACCCGCACCACACACACACACCCACACCCACACATCACAACCGCACCCACACACCCACACACCCACACACACCCGCACCACACCCACACACCACACACCCACACCCACACACACGCACCACACACCCACTCACACCCACCCACACACCCACCACACCCCACACAACCGCACCACGCAACACCCACACATACCCACACACACACCCGCACCCACACACCCACAACACCCACAACCACCCACCCACACACCCACACCACCCACAACACCCACCACACGCACAACACCCACAACCAACACCCGCACACCCACACACCCCACAACACCCACGCACCCACACCCGCACGCCAACACACCACATACCCACACACACCGCACCACACACACCCACACACCCACTACACCCGCACAACACCACACACCCACACACACCCCCACACCCACACACCGCACCCACACACCCACACACCCACACACACCACCCCACAACACCCGCACCCACACACCCGCACCCACACACCCACACACCCACGCCACACACACCGCACCACACACCCACACACCCGCACCACACACCCACACAACACACCCACAGCCCACACACTCAACACCCCTCACACCCGCACACCCACACCCACACACCCATACCCACCCCGCACCCACACACTCCACACCCACACCACACACACCCCACTACCCTCCACACCAGCACCCTACACACACACACGCACACACCACACACATACCCCGCACTCCACAACACCCACCACACCCACAACCAAATCCCGCACACCACACCCACACACACACCCATACCTCACCCACCCCACACACACACCCACAACTATAACCCACACCACCCATCCACACGCCACACACCCCGCACCCACACCACAACACCACACCTACACACCCACCGCACCCGCACCCCACACACCCATACACCACACATACCCGCACAACTACCCCACACCCACACACACACACACCCGCACCCCACACCCCACACGCCCGCACACCCACACACACCCACACACCCACACACCCGCACCCCCCACACACCCACTCACCCACACACCCACACACCCACACCCATACACCACAAAGACCACACACCCCACCACCCACACCCCTCACCGCACCCGCATCCCACACAACCCACACCCGCACCCACACACCCACGCACCCACACACCCACACACCCACACCCGACACCCCACACACCGCACCCACACCCACCCGGCACCCCCGCCCCACACCCACCAACCCACACACCCGCACCCACCCCACAGCCGCAAACCCCACACCGCACACCCACACCCATATCTCACCCACACACCCCCACACACACCCCACCCAAACAACCCACACACCCACACACCCACAAACACGCACGCACCACACACCCACACAACACACCACCCACACACCCACACACCACACACCCGCTCCCCCCACACACCCACACAAACCCCACACCCACACCCACATTACACCCACACACACCCACACACCCACACACCCACACACCCCACACACCCCCCCACACACCACACACCCACACACAACCGCACCCCACACACCCCACACCCGCCCCCCAAACACCACACACAAAACCACCCACACCACACCCCACACACCAACAACCCGCACCCCACGCACACCATACCCGCACCCCCCCCACACACACCCACACACCCATCCTCACACCCATACACCCACACACCCACACACCCCAACACCCACACACCCTCACCCCACCCGCACCCCCAACCCACACACCCACACCCACACACCCAAATCCCACGCACCCGCAGCCCTCCACACACCCCCCCCCCCCCACACCCACACAACCCGCACCCACACCCCACACACCCACACCCCCACGCACCACACAGATCCCACACACACCCACACACCCCAACACCACCCAGCACCCACCCCCCACCCACAACCCAAACACACCCACACACCCGCACCCCACACCCATACCCATCCACACCCAAACCACCCACACCCCACACAACACCCACATACCCCACACCCCTACACACCACACAACCCACACACACCCCACACCCGCACCCCCACACACCCACCCCCACACCCCCCTCACCCACACCACCCCCACACCCACACCCACCACACCCCACACCCCCACCACCCACACCGCACCCACTCCCACACCCCACCCCCACACCCACACACCCCACCACCCACAAGCACCCGCACCCACCACCCACAACCACACACCCGCATCCCCACACACCCACACCCGCACCCACACACCCACACCCGCACCCACACACCCCAACACACACCCGCACTACCCACCCAAACACCCCACCCACACCCACACACCCACCGCCACACACCCGCACGCCACACACCCCCGCACACCCTCACCCACGCACCCACACACCCACACCCACCCGCACCCACATCCGCACCCACACACCCACACACCCGCACACACACCCGCACTCCTACACAAACCCCACACCCACACATCCCACACACCCACACACCCACACACACCCCCGCACACCACACACCCACACACCCACACACCCGCACCCACACCCCACACCGCACCACACACACACCCCACACCCCGCACCCACACACCCACACACACACCCCACCCGCTCCCTCACCCGCACCCCCCACACAGCCGCCACCCCGCACCCACCACACAACCCGCACCCACACACCCAAACCACACACCATCCCACACACACCGCACACACCCACCCACAAACCCACACACCCACACCCCACACACTCCCACACACAAACACCCACCACACCCCCCTCACCAACGCAACCACACACCGCACCCACACACCACACACCCACCCACCCACAACCTCCACCCACACAACCCGCACACCCCGCACCCACACACCACACACCCACACACCCCCCACCCCACATACCCACAACCCCACACCCACACACCCACAACAAACCCCACAACACCCGCACCCACCCACCCACACACCCCACACCCACACACCCACACACGCACACCCACCACCCGCACACCCCCCACACCCACACCCCACACCCGCACACCGCACCCACCACCCACACACCCACACACCCACACACCACACACCACACACCCGCAACCCGCACACGCACGCACACCCACACACACACCACCCACACACCACACACCGCACACCCGCACTACCCACACACCCACACACCACACCACCCACACCGCTCCCCGACCACACCCACACCCACAACACCCACACCCAAACACCCACACACCCACACACCCACACACACACCACACACCCCACACACTCCACACACACCCACCACACCCACCACACACAACACTCACACCCACACACCCACACACCCCACACACCCTACACACCCCTCACCCACACCCAACAACCACACACCCCACACACCCACACCGACACCCACATCCACACACCCACACACCCACACCACACCCACACCCACCTGCACCTTGCACCCACAACAAAACCCTGACACCCACACACCCACACACCCACACCCACACCCACACCCGGACAACACCCACATCCACACACCCACAACCGCCCCACACCTATACCCCCCACACCCACACCCCCACAACCGATACCCCCCACCCGCCCACCCCCCCACACCATCTCATGCCCACACCCACACCCCCACATGCACACCACACCACACACCCCCACACCCGATACCCACACCCATGCACAACCCACACACAACACCCCCACCTCCACCCACATCCACACCACATACCCACACCCATACCATCCCACACCCCCACCCACACCCACACCCCCACCCACACTGCACCCACCAAACAACACCACTCCAGACACCCACACACCCACACCCACACCTGCAACCATGCACCCACACCATACCCACACACCCACACCCATACTCCGATAGTACACACACCCATGCCACACCCTCCACACCATGCGCCACACCCCAACACACACACAAACACACCTGCCCCCAACATGACACATCCCATCACACCATGACCCTCCCACATACACCCACACCCACACACCCACACCCCACACCCCACCTATACACCCAACCCACAGCCCACACTCACACCCCCCCACACCCATACACCCCCACAACCACACACCACCACATATCCAACCACATGGATACCCCACACACCCATGCCCACACCCAACCCCCCCACACCCAATACCGCCACACCCCACCCACACCCACACCCACACCCACACACCCACACACACCCACACACCGCACACCCACACCTCCCCCCCACCCACACCCACACTCACACAACTACCACCCACACCCACACACCGCCAACACACCACCACACCCCACACCCACCACCACCACACACCCCACACACCCACACCCACCCACACACCCACACCCCCCCCCCTCACCACACCCACACCCACACCCACACCCCCCCACCACACACCTCCACACCCCCACACCCCACACACCCACCTGCACCCGAGGTTCACATCCACTGTTCCAGGCGTGGACTCCTGTGCATCAGCGAGACTAAGCGCAGGCTGGACGATTGTTTCACTGAACACCTCAGCATTTTAACTCCCCTTCTCATTCCTATACTGACCTTTCTGTCCTGGGCTCCCTGCATTGTCAGAGTGAGGCCAAATGCAAATTGGAGGAACAGCAGCTCATAATTCGCTTGGGCAGCTTACAATGTAGACTTCTCTAATCTCTCTCTGTCCCTCCACCGTGCTGGTTTCACTGTCGTCCTGTTGATTCTCATTGTATTACTCATTATCATCTTTCCCGCAGCCAGCAATGGACCATTATGGATCCCATCTTTTCTTGAACATACTTGTTGGCTTTGAAGGTCCACAAAAGTGCTGGAGAAACTCAGCGGGTGCAGCAGCATCTATGGAGCAAAGGAAATAGGCAACGTTTTGGGCCTAAACCCTTCTTCACACTTTGTTGGCTTTGATCTGTCTTTTTGCATATCTGTCATTAATTTGTTCTATGTACCTTTGCATATCTCTTGGTTGCCTCTCCCCTGACTCTCAGTCTGAAGAAAGGTCTCAAACACGAAACATTACCTATTCCATTTCTTCAGAGATGCTGCCTGACCCGCTGAGTTAATCCAGCTTTTTGTGTCTGTCCGGTGTAAACAACATCTGCAGTCTCTTCCCACACAAGGTGCATGGCCATTTGTGGCTGTAGCAGAGAATGCTCTGTAGCAGACAACTCAATGTTTTGTTTAGCGCTAATTGTAAGAAAGGTTCAGAGCCAACATTTGGGGTGGGAGATTGCAACCTTCACTTGGTCCGCCCTGTTTCAATGAATGCAATCAACCTGGTGTGCACGATCAAATGAGATCAAATAGAACGTTGTCCTGCAACTTTAGGCTATGCACACCATACGCAAGAAAAATAAGGCAACATTTCTAACCAAAAGCCCTTACTCAGAACTGAGGAGATAAGGGAAGCTTGTGAACCTGCTGGGTGGATGGGCGGGGGAGGGGGGGGAGGGGGATGTCTCTGGTGATGTAAATCAGGGGTGACCAGAAAGATAAGCAGTAACAAGGTTATCTGGTCAGTGAGTGAATGGGAGATGTGAGAGAGTGAGAGCATAGACAAGAGAATGTGGGAGTTGCATAATGCAGGGCAGGAGGACTTGCTCAGGCTGGGCACGTTCTCCACTCCCAGAGGGAAGGATGAAAAATAAAGTGAAGGAGAAAACAAACGGGCTTGGACAAGACCAGAGATGCACAACTGATACAGACAGAGAAATCATGTTAGCTGAACTTGTGCAATTCAATATTGAATGTAACTACTGGAATCAATCTATTTTACTTGCTCTGACACAGCATTCTTGACTTTGAACACCAACATCAGATTGCTCGTAGATTTATCATGAAAACTTACGTCTCACAGTGAGCTTTGGTCAGTCAGATTGTTGAGGAGTTGCAGGTTCTGATGTCAGATTTCTGATAAAACTAAGTCGATATCAAAAATCCCGCAATCACTCGGCTCCTGGTGGAGAGATGAGCAGACTCGGTCCTTCACCAGAGTATTAGAGATGACGGGGCTCTGATGAACACTAGCTTTATCTGCGACTTGCAAGAAATGTAATTTGCATTGTAGCTAATCAACCGTAACCCAGATGCAGTCCACTAATCAGCTGCTCAAGGCTAAACAGGCGTGAAACCCAACAGAAAGATTCACTGCCATCTTTATTTGCATTTTAAAAGGAAGGCTGACAATGGTTGCAATTTTTCCCTAAAATTAATGCTTTACTACAATGATGAAATGAGCCATTCCCACTCATTACTTTTTGTGTGACTTGTGTGAGCGATGCTGCAGATTCTGGAAAGTTTGTAATAAAACAATTCTGCAGAAACACATCACAGAATATGCTTTGAATATTTCACATTATATTGTCTCGTGTGATTTTAGCTGAATAAATAAACGAGCTCTTAAAAAGATAGCACAAAATTGAAGTGATGTGAAGTGAATGCCCACAGCAGCTGGTGACTTTTAATCACTTTCAGTGGCAGATAGATTTCCTTGCTTATCTGCCCTTGGTTTTAATATCATTAAACAAATAGCTCTTTAAAATTAATGAAAAGCCATGCAGAGGAAATGTACTTGTGAAATCAAGAAATTGGTTCAATGTAATTGTTCACTTGGTTTTATAGAACCATAGATAGGAAGAAGATACATAGGCAAGTATGACTCTGCCATTTCAGTGATCCACTTCAGAGCTATCCATTTTCCCCTTTAGCCATAGAGCATCTTCCTGTTAATATTTATGCATTGCCCTTTCAATGTCTGGATTGACTTCCCTCTGCCCCTTCAGCCTGTGTATTGTGAGTCACATCATTGCATTCCTTGATCTTTCCCTAGTCACCTTAAACCTGTCTTTTTGAGGATGTAACTAGTAGAGTGGATAAGGGAGAACCAGTGGATGTGTTATATCTGGACTTTCAGAAGGCTTTCGACAAGATCCCACATGAGAGATTAGTATGCAAACTTAAAGCACACGGTATTGGGGGTTCAATACTGATGTGGATAGAGAACTGGCTGGCAGACAGGAAGCAAAGAGTAGGAGTAAACGGGTCCTTTTCAGATTGGCAGGCAGTGACTAGTGCGGTACCGCAAGGCTCAGTGCTGGGGCCCCAGCTATTTACAATCTATATTAATGATCTGGATGAGGGAATTTAATGCAACATCTCCAAGTTTGCGGATGACACGAAGCTGGGGGACAGTGTTAGCTGTGAAGAGGATGCTAGGAGGCTGCAAGGTGACTTGGATAGGTTTGGTGAGTGGGCAAATGCATGGCAGATGCAGTATAATGTGGATAAATGTGAGGTTATCCACTTTGGTGGCAAAAACAGGAAAGTAGACTATTATCTGAATGGTGGCTGATTAGGAAAAGGGGAGATGCAACGAGACCTGGGTGTCATGGTACACCAGTCATTGAAAGTAGGCATGCAGGTGCAGCAGGCTGTGAAGAAAGCAAATGGTATGTTAGCATTCACAGGAAAAGGATTTGAGTATAAGAGCAGGGAGGTTCTACTGCAGTTGTACAGGGTCTTGGTGAGACCACACCTGGAGTATTGCTTACAGTTTTGGTCTCCTAATATGAGGAAAGACATTCTTGCCATAGAGGGAGTACAGAGAAGGTTCACCGGACTGATTTCTGGGATGGCAGGACTTTCATATGAAGAAAGACTGGATAGACTCGGCTTGTACTCGCTAGAATTTAGAAGATTGAGGGGGGATCTTATAGAAACTTACAAAATTCTTAAGGCGTTGGACAGGCTAGATGCATGAAGATTGTTCCCAATGTTGGGGAAGTCCAGAACAAGGGGTCGCAGTTTAAGGATAAGGACCGAGTCTTTTTGGACGGAGATAAGAAAAACATTTTTCACACAGAGAGTGGTGAATCTGTGGCATTTTCTGCCACAGAAGGTAGTTGAGGCCAGTTCATTGGCTATATTTAGAGGGAGTTAGATGTGGCCCTTGTGGCTAAAGGGATCAGGGGGTATGGAGAGAAGGCAGGTACAGGATACAGGTACAGGTACCTGAAGGCAGGTACAGATCATGGTTGGATGATCAGCCATGATCATATTGAATGGCGGTGCAGGCTTGAAGGGCCGAATGGCCTACTCCTGCACTTATTTTCTATATTTCTATGTTTCTATGTCTTTTCTTATCACTGAGACTTCTACTCCTGGTAACTTATTCCTTTATTAACACAACGGGATAGGCAGCACCCCTGGAGAGGTAGGTCTTGACCCAAAATGTCACCCATTCTTTTCTCCAGAGATACTGCTTGACCCACTGAGTTACATTTTGTGCCTATCTTTGGTGCAAACCAGCATCTGCAGTTCCTGCCTACACATGATTCTTTAATCACTCTGACAAGCCATTCATGATTTTGTACACCTCCTTCAGATCTCCTCTTGGCCTTAGAACATAGAACATGGAATACAGAATGCTGGTCGGCATGGTAGCATAGCAGTAGAGTTGCTGCCACACGTGGGTTCAATTCTGGCTATGGGTGCTATGTATGGAGTCTGTGACTGTGTGGGTTTTCTCCAGGATCTGCAGTTTCCTCCCACACTCCAAACACTACAGGTTTGTGGGTTAATTGGCTTCAGTAAATTGTCCGTAGTGTGTAGGATAGTGTTTGTGTATGGGGTCGGCTCGGTGGATCAAACGGGCCTCTTTCCTGCTGTGTCTCTAAGAACAGTACAACACAGGACCAGGCCCTCTTGCTCACAATGTCTGCGCTGAACACGAAACCAAGTTAAACTAATCTCCTCTGCCTGCAGGTGATCCACAGCCCTCCATTCCCCCTGTCACCCCTGGCTGGGCTTTTCACTCATTCACCACTCTTGCCCCACACACCTCCTTTAAACTTTGCTCCTCTCATCTCCAGTCTTTGATATTTCCAACCTGGCAAAAGAGTTCTGACTGTCTACCCTATCCGTACCTCTCATAATTATATAACCTTCTATAAGGTCTCCCCTCAACATCCGATGCTCCAGAAAAAACAATCCAAGTTTGTCCAAACTTTTGCTTGCTCAGCTTCTAACCTAGTGGTATGATTTTGACTTAGACAATAGACAATAGATGCAGGAGTAGGCTGTTCGGCCCTTTGAGCCAGCACCGCCATTCACTGTGGTCATGGCTGATCATCCACAAACAGTACCCCGTTCCTTTCTCCCCATATCCCTTCGCTATCTTTAAGAGTTCTATCTAACTCTCTCTTGAAAGCCTCCAGAGAGTTGGCCTCCACTGCCTCTGATGCAGAGAATTCCACAGATTCACAACTCTCTGTGTGAAAAAAGCCCTGGTCTCCGTTCTAAATGGCTTACCGCTTATTCTTAAACTGTGGCCCCTGGTTCTGGACTCTTCCAACATTGGGAACATGTTTCCTGCCTCTAGCGTGTTTTCTAATTAAAAGTAACCCTGCATTCCCACTCTCCCCCAACCCTAGTAATTCTACTTGTTCCACTGTTCGCATTCCTGTTTTCCTTCATTATCATCTCTTCTCCAGCCAACAAAGGACCATTGTGGGCTCCACCCTTCTTTGATCAAATGTTGCTGGCCCTGCTTTGTTCGGTCCTTTTCTTACCTCCAGTTCCATCCCTTCTACTTGCAGCCAGAAGAAGGGCCCTGATCCAAAACATCGCCCATCCTTTTTCTCCAGAGATGCCGCCTAACCTGTTGAGTTACTTCAGCACTTTGTGTCTATCCAAGTTTGTCCAACCTCCCCTTATAGCCAATATCTGCTAATCCTGGAGAAACGTCTTTGCTGTGAAGCCAATGGTCCCAACTTCTGCTGTCTCTCACTGCCAACGTACACTCTCACTGTGACCTTTACCCCCTCCCTGCGGTGTAGAACCCAGAGTTTACCTGGTGCAGCTCAGGTGTGGACCTGTACCACATGGGATTACCACTATAGATGCCGCCTGACCTGTTGCTTTATGATATTATCAGGTAGAATAGTGGCATTTAAAAAGCTTTTGACAGACTCATTGAAATGCAAGGAATGGAGGTACTGTATATTGCTTACATGCCAGCAGAGGAGATTGGCATCATGTTTTGCTCGTACATTGTAAATGAAGGACATGTTTCTGAGCTGTACTGTTCTATTTTCTAAGTTCTTTGGGAGTAATTTACATTTTAAATAATTTAGTTTGGTTTAGTTGTTGTCACGTGTACCGAGGAGCAGTGAAAAGCTTTTTTGTTACATGCGATCAGCTGGAAGACTATACATGTTTACAATCTAGCCATCTGCAGTGTACAGATAGAGGATAAAGTGAATAACATTTAGAGCAAGATAAAGTCCGGTTAAAGTGAGTCCAAGGGTCTCCAATGAGGTAGATAATAGATCAGGATGACTCTCTAGTTGTTAATAAGATTATTCAATTGCCTGATAACAGCTGGGAAGAAACTGTCCCTGAAACTGTAGGTGTGTGTTTTCACACTTCTGTACCACCCACCCCATTCATTTCATCTGGACTTCCTATCCCTTGATTTTTATAAAAAAGATTAAAGGAAAGAATCTAAAATGTGGCAAAGGTGATAGTTATTGCTCTTACTGCTTGTTCTTGAGAAGGTGTTTCTGGTTTCTGCTGCCTGTGTGTGGAAACACATGCCTGTTCTAGTGTCAGGCAGGCAGGCAGAACGAGGGCTTACAACTCATGAAAATTAAGGATCAATGGTGTATGATAAAGCTGGAATACTGTGGATACTCGGCAGATCAGGCAGCAGTTGTGAAGAGATAATGTTTCAGGTGAATAACTCTTCACAATCAGCAGTGTGCCTGCATTGTGCACTGCTCTTACATGGAGTGTGTGAGGTTGCAGCCCCTGTTCCAATATCTAAAGCGCTGCTTTTTGCCTTCTGGCTGAACATCCTCATCTTTGGACACCCTGTGCTTAGGGGAGAGGGTAGGGCCGAAGATGACCTGGTTGGGTTGCTCCTAGGCCTGGCCAAGCTGGCCATCCACGAGTCATGGCACCAGGCAGAAGGGAATCTGCACGTGCCAGCTGCCAGTCCCTATTCCGGGGTTATATCTGCTCTCGATTGGTATCAAAGAGGGACTACATGCTGTCCACGGGCGCTCTGGGGGATTTCCGGGACCGCTGGGCGCTGCGGGGGGTGGAATATATCCTTGACAAGGATTGTAATATAGTTGTGTAATATCAACAACAGTAATTCACCTAGTCTGAAGAAGGGTCTCGACTGGAAACATCACCCATTCCTTCTCTCCAGAGATGCTGCCTGTCCCGCTGAGTTACTCCAGTTTTTTATGTATCTTCGGTAAACCAGCATCTGCAGTTCCTTCCTACACATTTTGTAATACACCTATTCATTATTGTGAACAAATCTCATGCGTATATATTCATGTGTGCACACTATTTTACAAAGTTAAAATAATAATATCTGCTCTCTCATTTGTAGCTCATTCTCAGCTTCCTATTCCACACACACCCACACCAATTAACTCGGAGCATCATATTTTATTCTGAAGGAGACAATTGATTCTCATTGAGTAAGAACAATGATACTTTTTTTGGGGTGGATGATTCAGGCAATCAGGTATTGGAAAAATGGAAATTTCTAGAAATTAAAAAGGGTTGAGAAATAGTTCTCTCTATACCTATACCTCTTCCCTCAACTCCGTCCAAGGACCCCACCAGTTTTTACAGGTGAGGCAGAGGTTCACTTGCATCTGCTCCAACCTCATTTACTGCATCCGCTATTCCAGGTGTGGACTCCTGTTTATCGGTGAGACCAAACGCAGGCTCGGCGATTGTTTCACTGAACACCTTTGCTCAGTCTGTCTAAACCTACTTGATCTCCCGGTTGCTGAACTCTTTAGCTCCTCTTCTCATCCCAATAGTGACCTTTCTGTCCTGGGCCTCCTCCGTTGACAGTGTGAGCCCCAGCGCAGATTGGAGGAACAGCACCTCATATTTCGCTTGGGAAGCTTACACCAATATTGACTTCTCTAATTTCAATTTTACTTCGGAGTCACGTGAGTGACTACGTGAAGTGCCCGCTAGCCCGTATGCGTGTCATTATCGTCTAATGCATAGCGCAGTGACTGGCTGGGAGGCGCGCAGCTCCTCCAGCGGTAAGTTTAAAACGGCCCTACAGGTAAGTTTCACTTATTCTGAAGTTGTATTTGTTCTGAAAGTTTGCTTATAGAATGGCGAATTCCCAAAATTTGATGGAAAAGACCAAGGCAAAATCTAAACGGGCTGCGGGGAAACTGGTTACGGAGGACCGTGGGAGTGCGGGTAGCCGTCGGCGGTCAACATCACCACAGTGTGGTCAGCGACTTCCGACCTGGTGCCTCTCGAATCCGCTGTGGTTCCCCAGAAAGGGGGTAAAGCCAAAAGTAAGTCAGACAGGCTTGTAGACTCGGACGAGTCAGGCCAGCAGGACTCACCTCCTTCAATGGATAGCGTCCTAGGACGTTTATCCCAGATGGAGCATCTAATGGAAAAGATGCTCCAGCATGATATGCTCCAACGAACAGAGTTATATCAGTGAGAGTCTCCTCGGAGGCCCGCGGCGGCATCTGGTTCAGGGCTGCACAATGTCTCCCTCTCCGAGGAGGGGAGCGTACAGAGTCAGTACTGGGCTGACTCCGAATTTGGTGGTACGGCTGAAGAACATACCAGCATGCATGGGGAGCACGAAGCACAGGATTTGCCTCCCATAACCTCCAAATTTGCGTTACCCTCGCAAACAGGGGAGCTGTTACAGGAGCAGCTGGCTGCAAGTATTAACTACCTCACCTCCCACCAGCTGCAGGAGCAGGTGATGACAGATACATCTGCCAAATACAAGGCACCTGCAAACTGTGCTTCGTTAAGTGTACCGGCCGTGAACAACTCGATTTGGGGATATATTGGAGGGGACATTGCTGGCCTCGGGCATAACGGTGTTTGCCAGGTCCGTGGATGGAGGGCCATTGTCGGATGAGCAGCACGATGCCCTGGCAATGATGTGCAATGCACATTTTGAGATCAATTGCTTCCGCAAAAGTGCCATCTGACCTGCCCTGGACCCCAAATGTGCGGGGTTGTGCAGAGCCGGCAACGTTCAGCCGCTGAATTTCTTCTTCGGAGAAAACCTACCAAAACAGGTCAAGGACCTTGATGGAGGTAGGTGGGTCTGGTTCCTTCCGGAACATGGGGTGTGTGGACCGTTTACAAGTTGGTGGGAGATTACACCTGTTTTTGAATGCATAGAGTTCGATAACGTCAGATCCAGTTATACTGCACAGTATACAGTGGTTCCAAATTGAATTCCTTCCCAATTCATTACCACCTACACAGCATGCACCAAACCGGATGTTTATTCATTCACAGCAGGAAGGTTTGGATGTGCCAACAGAAATACAAAAGTTACATTCAAAAGGGGTAATTGAGAGGTCGAGGCATGAACCTCACGAATTTGTGTCTAATACATTTACAAGGAAAAAGAAAGATGTAGGATGCCGTATCATTCTTGACTCAGCTTAATGCTTTTGTGCAGTACAAACATTTAAAAATGGAAACCTTAGTATTTGAAGTTTAACTGGATGGGGCAACTGTGGCAGTTTAAGGCGGTGCCTAATGGGTTAACATCAGCCCCCAGATTATTTAGCAAATTATTAAACTTGGCACGCGCTTCACAGAGCTCAAAAATATATTGTTATGGCATACTTAGATGATATCCTAATCATAGGGAAAACCTAAATTGGCTGTTTAAGCCACTAACCCCCTGTTTGAGAGACTGATGTTTCTCATCCACCCACAATTATTGATTATTTAGGGTTTACTATTAATTGTTCACATGTCTGTGACCCTGCCCTGGGGCAAGAGATTAGAATTAATAGAAGCCTGTAACAACCTTGTTGTTGTTGAGCAACCGTCTATTCGACAAGTGGCCAGGGTAATTGGCAAATTAGTGGCTGCATTTCCAGCTGCACAGTTTGGACCTTTGCATTATCAGAATTTACAATGTGCAAAGGAGCAAGCACTCAAAGATCATGCAGGTCATTTTAACAGACATGAGATTACCAGCTATTTCTGAATTGCAATAGTGGACAAACCAACATTCGGCATTGCTCCAATACCATTTTAGTCAGAAAACCTTCAGTTATATTACAAACTGATGCTAGCGATCAAGGTTGGGGTGCTACTAATACCATCTCTAGTGGACCATAAAGTGTTGCTCGATATGGAACGCCGGATATTGTTTTATTCGCATCCAGGCTTAATCACCAATTGCCAAAGTCGCATCCAGGCTTAATCACCAATTGCATGGGAGCCAGACCCAGGGGCAGTAGCGATGGATGCATTCTCGCTTCACTGGGGAGGAATATCCCCATACACTACCACTATCCTACACACTAGGGACAATTTACAATTTTTACCAAACTAATTAAGGCTTTACTTTGGACTTTAGAGATACAGTGTGGAAAAGGCAATTCGGCCCACTGAGTCTGCGCTAATCAATGATCACTCTGTACAGGAACTCTATCCTACACATAAGAGAAAGTTTACAATTTACAGAAGCCAATTAACCTACAAACTTGTATGTCTTTGGCGTGGGAAGAAACCGAAGCACCCAGGTCACGGGGAGAATGTACAAACTCCGTACAGACAGCACCCATAGTCAGGATCGAACCTGGGTCACTGGTACTGTAAGGCAGCAACTCTATCGCTGCGCCATCGTGCCACCAGAAGAACATTTCAAGCGACTGTATTTTCTGCCCGAAGGGAGCGGGGAAATGAAGGGATGATTGGCGTGGGAAAGGTCTTTGATTATGTTGGGTGCTTTCCATAGGCAGCGTGGTGTTGATGGAGTCAATGATGGAGACTCTGGTTTGTGTGATGGACTGGACTACATCCACAACTCCTGGCCAGTCTCTAATGTTGAATGTTTAAACAGCGGTGGAAGTGTAGCAATGTTGGAGGAGCCACAAGGGTTTAACAGGTGACTGCCCTTCTTCAGGAATTTTCTCCTCTGTCGTTGGGCCAGTTTCTAATGGATGAGTGGAGCAGTTACCACAAAGACGGCTAGGTGCCTAAAGTCACAACCGGCCCCAACTCGCACATTGCCAGTAACACAGCAAACCGCAAAGTACCGGGTGAACTTAGCAGGTCAGGCAACATCAGTGGAGGTAATGGTCGGGATTCGTTTTGGGTCTGGACCCTTCTTCAGTCAGACAGAAGGGGAGCTCCTGGTGAAGTCTCGCCGCTCTGCTACAGTGGGCGTGATGCTGGTGTGGAGCCAGTTACAATTCACAACAATATTGTCCAGACCTGACTGGCGTCTACTGCAAAAGGCCTGAAGCAAACAGCCCAAATGATCAGTGAGAACGAGGACAAACTGGACAAGGACTGACGAAAACAACGATAGCCCGGCGGCCAATGAAAATGAAGACTCTACAGCCACTGAGATGAAAGATCCAATGGCGACGTATGGAGGAAGCTCAGAGCCCTAAAGAACGGAGAGTGGAGGAGGAGGGAGCGGCTGACGATGACGGACATGAGGAGTGGGCCGGTAGGAGAGGGTATTGACTCCAGCACCATCAAGGTCAGCTGCAGGAGGCAACCCTGGTGGCTTGCCTTGGTTCACCTGCATCGTGGGTGCTGCAAAACCTTCAACACCTGGACTGCACTTTACAGTTGGGTCTGTTTGTGCTTTCTGTGGGTTTTTTTTTTCTTTTTTTTAAACGGCGCCAAAATAACGGTGACAATGCATTTGTGGGTTGTGCAAAAATGTTTCACGTGACAACTATTGAACCATTGAAAGGGTAGAAAACTGGGAGAAGAGAGGTGGGGACGGGACAAAGTCTGGTATATGATATTTACTCATGTTTATTTATTCATGTGTGTATATATTTATATATGGTATATGGACACACTGATCTGTTTTGTAGTAAATGCCTTTTATGTTCTGTGTGCTGAAGCAAAGCAAGAATTTCATTGTCCTATCAGGGACACATGACAATAAACTCACTTGAACTTGAACTTTACCAAATATTTATTATTACTGGCGGTGCGTGTTACTGCAAGTCCATTTGCTGCCCACCCTATTTGCCCTTTGTATGTTATTCCAGGGAGCAATCAGCAGTAATCAATATTGTTGTGAATTGTAACTAGGTAAGTTAGTCCAAGGATACAAGGAAGTGTAGATTGTGGAATCTTACATAGAACACAAAGTGCTGGTGTAACTCAGCGGGACAGGCAGCATCTCTGGAGAAAAGGAATGGGTGACGTTTCAGGTCGAGACCCTTCGACCACCTCCTGCACCCATGCAGAACTCACGGACTTAATTAACTTCACTACTAATTTCCATCCTGCACTCAACTTCACTTGGACCATCTCCGACATCTCCCAATCATTTTAAACTCACTCATTCAGCATCTCTGGAGAACAAGGGTAGGTGACATTTTGGGTCGGGGCTCTTCATAGCCCAGGTATGGACAGTATAATACCCTCACTCAGGGCACCAGTAGCAGTCTTTTATTTCACATGTAGCTACAGTAAGTAGTTGAAGTGACATTTCTCAGCTTCCACAGTCTGCGTTGATCTCTGGCTCACTAGCCCAGGAGTCTGAATAGCTAGCAATGATTACCATTGGTACAATCATTACATTGGAGTGTTCGCCAACTGGCATGGAAGGGGATTATTGTCATATGATGGGCAGGCATACTGGGGCCAAAACAAATCACACTATCTTTTCTCAGAGACTTGGCATAATCTCCAACCTGTGATTCAATGCCTCTTTATTCAAATAAAGAATAATTAATTTATGAAGCAGCTGGATTTTTACAATTATAAGCTTTCAGCTTCATTTTGATTGATGCTAGTGAATATGATTTACTCAATTAAATAGAAACTTTTTAGATGAATTCTCAAATTATGAACTTTTTGAACAAAGGGGGCTTATTTCCATCACTAATTGCCCATGAGAATGGGACAATGAGCCTTCTGGTGTATGGTGGCACGGTGGCGCAGCAGTAGAGTTGATGCCTTACAGCGCCAGAGACCTGGGTTCAATCCTGACTAAGGGTGTTGTCCGTAAGGAGTTTGTACGTTCTCTCCGTGACCTGTGTGGGATTTCCTCGAGATCTTCAGTTTCCTCCCACAGTCCAAAGGCGTGCAGATTTGTAGGTTAATGGAGGATGATTTAGGGTTATTCTTGTCACGTACGGGTGATTCTTCAGTAACAGTCTACTTTGGTGTCCCTCTGCTTTGATGCCTTATATACAGAAATTCCATAGTTCTATACCATTTCTTCTTTTTCTATATTGTTAATAAACATAATCCTGATAAATAAAGATTAAACCCTAGATGAATAAAGTGTTATATTTTCAATTTTTTCCCGATGTTCGATGTCCCCCTCCCCCGGAAAACCAAATGGTAACTTGTAAAATTTCCAGTCGGCATATTTATTTGATGGGGGATCTATCTGAAATAAAAATACTCTTAAACGGTAGGTATAAATTACTAATTATATAATTAAATATTTTTCACCCTTAAAAATATGCCTCTATTCTTTATAAAATTATAAATCTTACCATTTTATTCCAAAAATGTCTTGTCCCCACGATTGGAGTCAGATACCATCATGCACCTGTGTTGAGCCATCCCTCATGAGTATAAATGGAATAGGCGCGCACTTCCTGTCTAAAAAGACCGCAGGATTTGAAAGTCACTTACCGTGTGAGTTTCTCCTGCTTTGCGGGATGAGAAGCTCTGGTTTTCGCAGCATAATGGGTGACTACCTTTAATCAGCGTCCTATCCGAACGCTGTAGAACTTTTAGAAAATCAAAAATGTTTGCACTTTTGTGATTTGCAGTGTAGATAGCAGAGTGGCGTCATATCCGTAATTGTCATCTCCGTCACTTAACCCCCAATCTCGGAGACTCCAACTCCTGTTCCGGCTCATCTCCATCTCCATCTCCATCTCCAGCTCCAGCTCCAGCTACAGCTACAGCTCCATCTCCATCTCCAGCACTATGTCTATCAATATCCCTATCACTATCTCTATCTCTATCTTCTATATCTATCTCCATCTCCATCTCCATCTCACCAGTGTTGAGGAAACACTAATCTCTGTTCATATGTTGCTTCCTGTTCTCAACCTTTAACAAACTGTTGGAGCCTTAAGATAGTTTTAGTCATCTCCGTCACATGACACTCCCAAACTTGATCATCTTCATCAAAGTGAGTCATATCCGTCATATGAGTATTTTATGCTCATAATGTGTAAAATAATACAACAATGACCATAATTATCAATTGTAATTATGAAATAATGAAGGACTGGGTCTAAAATTTGATTTAAAATTCTTAAATCAGTTATATTCTAAGTGTTGTTCATCATAAAAATGCGACGGATGTGACTGAATGCAATAGTCAAAGAAGAGGAAAACATGTATTAAATTCTCTAAAAGATTGTGGCAAACATATTTTTCCCCTAGTGGAGATGTTCATCTATGTGACACACCATTCAAAGTTGCAAAAATGTACGTTTTATAATCGGGCTTCCAGAAATTCAAAAGTAGACACTTACTGAAGTATCACCCGTATACCAAGATACTGTGGAAAACTTTGTTTACACGCTATCCGATCAAATCAGATAATACTATACATGAATACAATCAAGCCAAAGGCAAGTACAATAGGTAGAATGCTGAAAAATAATATAGTCTTAAAGCTTCAGAGAAAAAGTTCAATGTTTGCAATGAGGTAGGGTGGAGAATCAGGACTGGACCCTAGCTTGTTGAAAGACCTATCTCAAAACAGAGGGGAAGAATCTCTCCCTGAGTTTGGGGGTGCACGCTTTTAAGCTTCTGTACCTTCTTCCCAATGGGAGCGGCGAGATAAAGTATTGATTAGATAGAGCTGTCCCAAAACAATCTGAGATGCAACCTGACAGCATGATTTCTATGAAGCATCTGTAGAAAGTTGTTAAAGTCATCTGAGACATGCCAGTTTCCTGAGGAAGTAAAGGCGTGATGTGCTTTTGTAATTGTAATTAATTTATTAGCCAAGTATGTGAACATATAAAGATTTGATTTGCCAACAATCATACAAAAAAGCAACAAGATGCATAACCACATAAAAATTAAACATAGACTTCAACCGCCACCACAACAGCGTGTGAGAATTCCCCGGGCACACAGCATAAGCGGAGACCCACAGCCATCAGTTCAATATCCGGGCCACACACACGCTCCTTCACCGTAATGTGACCAGAGTTGTACCGACCGCTGTCACACTCTCTGCAGTCCCTTTACCCCCGAACAGTCAGAAAGTCGTCCACACTCGCACTAGACATCGGGATGTCTCATGGAGCCTTGTCCCCGCAAAACACTGAGATCACTGCACTCACGGCACTCCCTCCGAGTCCTCACCAGTACAAGCAGCACGTCCATCTTGTTTTTTCGGCGACCTCACATTCCCCACACTGATGGAAGGCACACTTTTGGCTGTCGTTTCAATGTGGTTGGTGTAGAACAGATTGCTGGTAATGTTTAAGCTGAGGAATTTGGAGCTCTCACCATTTCCATGTGCTTCCACTCTCGGCCTGTGGCATCTGAGGCAGTGTCAAGCATGGTGTGATCCTTAGATGCCCCCACAGATGAGGCAGGAAAGGGCTGATGAGAAAGCTGGCCAGGTATGAGATGGTGCTCTCCTTCCTCAATTTATACTCAGACATATGGCCTTAAAATTATCAGTATCATTCCAAATGTTCCTTCTTTAACTCATTTGTCACGGGCCATGGATCCCCAGGTGTCCATGATGATGTTACAATTGTTTAAGACTTTGTGAATGTCCCTGAATTTGTTCCTCTGTCCACTGGTGAATTCTTGCCACGACATAACTGTTCCAGGAGTCTGGTAACATGATGATAAAAGAATGGCAATAAGTGTTCAGATGACAATGGCCTGTGATTTGGAGGTTGAACTGGTGACCTTGCATCTCTGTGCAGGATAGTGGGAAGGTATCATGCTGACCAGTTCACTGGAACCAGGGTCAGTGAACCTTTGTTCAGCTTCAAGTCTATGTTTGGATGAAAAGTGCCCAAAGCTCTGGAGCCAAACGTTCTGGTAGAATAAAGATGGAACAGGTTATTAATGATAAATGCAAATACAAGGAACTGCAGATGCTAGAATTTTAGTCAAAAACACAGTGCTGGAGTAACTGAATGGGCCAGGCAGCATACAGTATTTAGAGGAAATGGATTGGCAACATTTGTTCTTGGGTCTGAAGAAGGTTCCTGACCCAAAATGTCGCTGATCTATCCCATCTGTAGAAACAGCCTGACCCGCTGAGTACTTTATGTTTTACCAGTCTGAAGAAGGTTCTCAATCCAATTCATTGCCTGTCCATTCGCTCCACAGTTGCAGCCTGACCTGCTGAGTTACTCCAGCACTTTGTGTTTTGCATTAAGGATAAATGATGCTTGATAACTCCGTAGTTTCTTTCATCATTTGGTGTTGTGTATAGTCATATTCTCTTGTTGATTGGTAGAATTTTGTTCACCAATTCTGTGTTCCAGGACTGCAGACTGATTTAGACTTTAGATTTTAGAAATACGGCCTGGAATCAGGCCCTTCGGCCCACCGAGTCCATGCCGGCCAGTGTTCACGCTGCACACTGACAGTATCCCACACACTAGGGACAATTTTTACAACTTATCAAAGTCATTTATCCTACAATTCCGCATGTCTTTGGAATGTTGGAGGAAACTGGAGCACCCAGAGAAAACCCTCGCGGCCATGGGGAGAATGTACAGACAGCACCCGTAGTCAGGATCGAACCCAGGTCTCTAGAGCTGTAAGGCAGCAACTCTACTGCTGCGCCTCTGCGCTGCCCGTATGCTTTCGTTGTGGATTATTTAGTTCTGCCTGTTAGTTGAGCAAGAGTGTAGAGTGCTGCTGCGGTTTTGTTCACAATTCACTTGGAAGTTAACCTGGTCCAACACACTTTGCCTAAGATAGACACAAAAAACTGGGGTAAATCAGTGGGTCAGGTCAGACAGCGTCTCTGAAGAAAAGGAGAAACTCCACTCGAATCATCACATATTCCTTTTCTCCAGAGATACTGTCTGACCCATTGAGTTACTCCAGCTATTAGTGTCTATCTTCGGTTTAAACCAGCATCTGCAGTTCCTTCCAACACATGTTTGTCTGTTCCTTGTTGGTGCGTCAGGGCCTTGCATTGCACAAAGCTGCAGGTTACACCGACTGCTGCAGCCCCTGCCTGAAGTTGATGCCCAGTTCACAGTCTCTGTCCGTCCTGAAAGTGTCCAGTTGGAACAGTGAATGTTATGAAGGATTTCCCCAGTGGGAAGACTGAATCTCATCTTCATAGGACAGTGCAGTGGCCTTTCCCACCGATGTTGTCTTTTTGTCCATGACAACGTGGTTGGGTGAAGAAGATGAGATTGATTACGATGCTGGTAGAGCTGCTGCCCCACAGCACCAGAGACCCGGGTTCCATCCTGACCCCAGGTACTGTCTGTGTGGAGTTTGCATGTTCTCATTGTGATCGTGTGGGTTTTCTCTAGCTGCTCCCACATCCCAAGTCAACCGACAAACCTGCACGTCTTTGGAATGTGTGAGGAAACCGCACCTGGAGGAAATCCACAGCGGGAACATACAAACTCCGTACAGACAGCACATGTAGTCAGGATCAAACACGGGACACTGGCGCTGTAAGGCAACAATACTTCTGTGCCACTGTGCCTCCACAATCTGTATGCCTTGGGAATGTGGAAGGAAACCGGAGCACCTGGAGAAAACCCACGCGGTCACAGGGAGAATGTGCAAACTCCACATAGTGTGTCCGAAGTCAGGATCGAACCTGGGTCTCTGGCGTGTGTGTCAGCGGCTCCACAAGTTGTGCCATTTGCTGCCCTTCAGGGTAGGTGTAGGGGTGGGGCTGAGGGGCTCGTGGACGTGATGGTCACAATCTATGAGTCAATCCAGGACATCCAATAACTTGGTTACCCTCCATCCCCTGGCTGTAAGCTAGTGCTGGAATCACTCTCTGCAGGGACCCTGAGCTCAGATACACACACAGAGCAGCAAGCTGGACACTGTGAGTCAGGGGAGGTGTCACAGCTCAGAGGATAGACACAGAGTGCTGGGGTAACTCAGTAGGTCAGGAAATATCTCTGGAGAAAAGGAATAGGTGACGTTTCGAGTTGAGACATTTCTTCCGACTTGACCCGAAATGGCACATATTGCTTTTTCTCCAGAGATGCTGTCTGACCCGCTGAGTTACTCCAGCATTTTGTGTCTATCTTCGGTGTAAACCTGTATCTGCAGTTCCTTCCTACACGTTTTGGAACAGCTCAGAGACTAGGAGCATGATGTTTATGACTGGTGCAAAACTAATGCACAGAGCAGCTTTCACTCACACCGGCCCTCGGTAAGCTGCTCTTACTAGATGCAGGCCCTGGGGGAGCAGTGCCGCTGCATAGCTCCATCCTGCATCCTGTCAGCCCCGTCATCTGCTCGCCTGCATGCATCTCCGACTACCAAATGTGCCCATTATATTAAACACCAAGTTCCTGCTGTTTGTGTACACAAACTCTCCTCCTCCAACGTCTCATACTGTGCACTGCTCAGCATCTTAGTCTGCCATTCAACACCAGCTGTTAATGCAATCTACAGTGTCTGTCTATGAGTGTGTGTGAGACTTGTGAGTGTCAGGGTTGTGTGTGTATGGGTATATGGGTGTGTGGGTGTGTGTGAGGCTTGTGTGAGAGTGGGCGTCAGGGACGTATGTGTATGGTAAATGGGTGTGTATGAGGCTTGTGCGTGTGAGTGTGCGTCAGGGTTGAGTGTGTATGGGTACATGGGTGCGTGTGAGGCTTGTGTGTGAGTGTGTGCATCAGGAATGTGTGAATGAATGGATGAGTATACGTCTGTACTGTCTCTGTGTGTGTGGATATATGTGGTGTGCATGGATGGGGAGTGCGTATAAGTGGGTGAGTGATTTTGGTGGATGTGTAGATGATTATGAATGTGTCCAAGTGTGCGTGTACGTGTGTCCAAGTGTGTGTCCAAGTATGTGCGTGTGTGTGCGCATGAGTGAATATGAGTGTATGCATGTGTGAGCATGTGAGTGTGTGTGAGTGTGCTGTGTGTGAGTGTGCATTGTGTCTATGTGTGTGTGACCATCAGTATTGTATGTGACTATGCAGATTCTGTGCTCAGGGTAAGGCAGACCCTGCTCATTCCCTGTATCAAACCCAGGAGCAGTGAGGCAGCAGCTCTCTTAGTCTGGGATTAGTGCAATTGGTGCTTTTGTGTGTGCGTATGTGAAAAACTTTGTGTACTTCTGTGTGAGTATGGGTTTCTGTGTGTGTTTATGCGTGTGTTGTGTGTATGTTTGTATGTATGTTTGTGTGTGTGAGTGTGTCTATATGTGCCAGTGTGTGTGTCAGTGTGCATGTGTGTCAGTGTGTGTGTCATATAAACATAGAAACATAGAAACATAGGAAATAGGTGCAGGAGGAGGCCATACAGCCCTTCGAGCCAGCACTGCCATTTATTGTGATCATGGCTGACCGTCCCCTATCAATAACCCGTGCAAGACTTCTCCCCATATCCCTTGATTCCACTAGCACCGAGAGTTCTATCTAACTCTCTCTTAAATCCATCCAGTGACTTGGCCTCCACTGCCCTCAGGGAATTCCATAAATTCACAACTCTCTGGGTGAAAAAGTTTTTCCTCACATCAGTCTCAAATGACCTCCCCTTTATTCTAAGACTGTGGCCCCTGGTTCTGGACTCGCCCAACATTGGGAACATTTTTCCTGCATCTAGCTTGTCCAGTCCTTTTATAATTTTATATGATTCGATAAGATCCCCACTCATCCTTCTAAACTCCGGTGAATACAAGGCTAGTCTTTTAAATCTTTCCTCATATGACAGTCCCGCCATCCCAGGGATCAAGATCGTGAACCTACGCTGCACTGCCTCAATCACAAGGATGTCCTTCCTCAAATTAGGAGACCAAAACTGTACATAATATTCCAGATGTGGCCTCACCAGAGCCCTATACAACTGCAGAAGAACCTCTTTACTCCTATACTGAAATTCTATTGTTATGAAGGCCAACATTCCATTAGCTTTCTTCACTGCCTGCTGTACCTGTAAGCCAACTTTCAGTGACAGGTGTACAAGGATGCCCAGGTCTCGCTGCACCTCCCCCTTACCTAACCTAACCCTGTTGAGATAATAATCTGCCCCCTTGTTTTTGCCACCAAAGTGGATAACCTCACATTTATCTATATTATACTGCATCTGCCACGCATCTGCCCACTCACTCAACCTGTCCAGGTCATCCTGCAACCTCCTAACATCCTCTTCACTGTTCACACTGCCACCAGCTTTGTGTCATCTGCAAACTTGCTACTGTTGCTCCTAATTCCCTCTTCCAAATCATTAATATATATGGTAAACAGTTGCAGCCCCAACACCGTGCCTTGCGGCACTCCACTCGCCACTGCCTGCCATTCTGAAAAGGACAGCATACAAATTAGCCATAAAAAGCAGCCTAACAGAGGACTGGGAGAAATTCAGAGTCCGCAGGAGAGGACAAAGGGCTTAATTAGGAAAGGGAAAATAGATTATGAAAGAAAACTGGCAAGGAACATAAAAACTGACTGCAAACGTTTTTATAGCTATGTGAAGAGAAAAAGATTAGTTAAAACAAATGTAGGTCCCTTGCAGTCAGAAACAGGTGAATTGATCATGGGGAACAAGGACATGGCAGACCAATTGAATAACTACTTTGGTTCTGTCTTCACTAAGGAAGACATAAATAATCTGCCGGAAGTAGCTGGGGACCGGGGGTCAAATGAGATGGAGGAACTGAGTGAAATCCAGGTTAGCCGGGAAGTGGTGTTAGGTAAATTGAATGGATTAAAGGCCGATAAATCCCCAGGGCCAGATAGGCTGCATCCCAGAGTATTTAAGAAAGTAGCCCCAGAAATAGTGGATGCATTAGTGATAATTTTTCAAAACTCTTTAGATTCTGGAGTAGTTCCTGAGGATTGGGGGGTAGCTATTGTAAACCTACTTTTTAAAAAGGGAGGGAGAGAGAAAACGGGGAATTACAGACCAATTAGTCTAACATCGGTAGTGGGGAAACTGCTAGAATCAGTTATTAAAGATGGGATAGCAGCATATCTGGAAAGTGGTGAAATCATTGGACAAAGTCAGCCTTGATTTTTGAAAGGTGTGACGAATCTTATAGAATTTTTCGAGGATTTAACTAGTAGAGTGGATAAGGGAGAACCAGTAGAAGTGTTATATCTGGACTTTCAGAAGGCTTTCGACAAGACCCCACATAAGAGATTAGTATGCAAACTTAAAACACACGGTATTGGGGGTCAGTATTGATGTGGATAGAGAACTGGCTGGCAGACAGGAAGCAAAGAGTAGGAGTAAATGGGTCCTTTTCCCAATGGCAGGCAGTGACTAGTGGGGTACCGCAAGGCTCGGTGCTGGGACCCCAGATATTTACAATATATATTAATGATTTTGACGAGGGAATTGAATGCAACATCTCCACGTTTGCGGATGACACAAAGCTGGGTGGCAGTGTTTGGTGTGAGGAGGATGCTAGGAGGCTGCAAGGTGACTTGGATAGGTTGGGTGAGTGGGCAAATGCATGGCAGATGCAGTATAATATGGATAAATGTGAGGTTATCCACTTTAGTGGCAAAAACAGGGAAGTAGAGTATTATATGAATGGTGGCCAATTAGGAAAAAGGGAGATGCAACGAGACCTGGGTGTCATGGTACACCAGTCATTGAAAGTAGGCATGCAGGTGCAGCAGGCAGTGAAGAAAGCAAATAGTATGTTAGCATTCATAGCAAAAGGATTTGAGTATATGAGCAGGGAGGTTCTACAGCAGTTGTACAGGGTCTTGGTGAAACCACACCTGTATTGCGTACAGTTTTGGTCTCCTAATCTGAGGAAAGACATTCTTGCCATAGAGGGAGTACAGAGAAGGCTCACCAGACTGATTCCTGGGATGTCAGGACTTTCATATGAAGAAAGAACTGGATAGACTCGGCTTGTACTCGCTAGAATTTAGAAGATTGAGGGGGGATCTTATACAAAATTCTTAATGGGTAGGACAGGCTAGATGCAGGAAGATTGTTCCCGACATTGGGGAAGTCCAGAACAAGGGGCACAGTTTAAGGATAAGGGGGAAGTCTTTTAGGACTGAGATGAGGAACTTATTTCACACAGAGAGTGGTGAATCTCTGGAATTCTCTGCCACAGAAAGTAGTTGAGGCCAGTTCATTGGCTATATTTAAGAGGGAGTTAGATGTGGCCCTTGTGGCTAAGGCGATCAGGGTGTATGGAGAGAGGCAGGTACGGGATACTGAGTTGGATGAACAGCCATGATCATAATGAATGGCAGTGCAGGCTCGAAGGGCCTAATGGCCTACTCCTGCACCTATTTTCTATGTTTCTATGACCTGTTCACTCCTACTCTTTGCTTCCGGTCTACCAACCAATTTTCTATCCATGTCAACACCCTACCCCCAACACCATGTGCTCTAATTTTAGTCACCAGTCTCCTGTGCGGGACCTTATCAAAGGCTTTCTGAAAGTCTAGATACACTACATCCACTGGCACCCCTTCATCCTTGTCACATCCTCAAAAAAATCCAGAAGATTTGTCAAGCATGATTTCCCTTTCATAAATCCATGTTGACTTGGACTAATCCTTCTACTGCTATCCAAATGCCCCATTATTACCTCTTTAATAATTGACTCCAGCATCTTTCCCACCACTGAAGTCAGGCTAACTGGTCTATAATTCCCCGTTTTCTCTCTTGCACCTTATTGAAAATTGGGATAACATTAGCTATTCTCCAATCCACAGGGACTGATCCTGAATCTATTGAACATTGGAAAATGATCACCAATGCGTCCACTATTCCTAGAGCCACCTCCCTGAGGACCCTGGGATGCAGACCATCAGGCCCAGGGGATTTATCATCCTTCAGTCCCATTAACCTACCCAACTGTTTCTTGCCGAGTAAAAATTTATTTCAGTTCCTCGACCCCCTTAGATCCTCTGCCCTCCAGTACATCTGGGAGATTGTTTGGGTCTTCCTTAGTGAAGACAGATCCGAAGTACCTGTTCAACTCTTCTGCCATTTCCTTGTTGCCCATAATAATTTCACCCGTGTCTGCCTTCAAGGGACCCACTTTTGCCTTTGCTACTCTTTTTCCCTTAACATTTCTAAAGAAGCTTTTACTGTCCTTTATCTTCCTGGCCAGCTTCCCTTCATACTTTATCTCTTCAGCCCGTATTGCCCATTTTGTTTCCTTCTGTTGTCCTATGAAAGTTTCCCAATCCTCTGGCCTCCGGCTACTCTGCTGTGTTATACATTTTTTCTTTTAGTTTTATTCTATCCCTAACTTCTCTTGTCAGCCACAGTTGCCTCCTTCTCCCCTTAGAATCTTTCTTCCTTTTTGGAATGAAATGATCCTGCGACTTCCGGATTATGTCCAGAAATTCCTGCCATTGCTGTTCTACCGTCATTCCTGCTAGGATCCCTTTCCAGTCTACCTTGGCCAGCTCCGCTCTCTTGCTTTCATAGTTCCCTTTGTTCAACTGCATTTCTGCCACTTCCGATTTAATGTTCTCCTTCTCAAATTGCAGATTAAAACTAATCATATTATGATCACTACCTCCAAGCGGTTCCTTTACCTTGAGTTCTCTTATCATATCTGGTTTATTGGACAACACTAAATCCAGAATTACCGATTCTCTGGTCGGCTCCATTACAAGCTGCTCCAAGAATCCATCTCGGAGGCATTCTACAAACTCTCTTTCTTGGGGTCCTGAACCAAGCTGATTTTCCCAGTCTACCTGCATATTGAAATCCTCCATCACCACAGTGGCATTACCTTTGTTACATGCCAGTTTTAACTCCTGCTGCAACTTACATCCTACATCTCAATCTCAACAAAATGTAGCGTGTGGTGGTGCTGCCCTAGCAGCTGCGGCTCGCCTGCAGTCTGTCTGTTTTTTCTTTTTTTTGTTGTCCTTGTCCTGTTTTAGCTAGTTAATTTGAGTTATTAGGGTGTGTGTGGGGGGGGGGGGGGGGGGGGGGGGGTGGGAGAAACGTGTTTTAGTCTCTTCCTTCGGGGGGACTCGACTTTTCTTGTCGTATCCCCCGTCTCCGTCTGCACTGAGGCCTAATGGCGGAACTGGCGGCCTCCAACTGCGACCGACCCGAGGCTCTGGAGGCAGAGCCTGCCAGGACTTACCAGCGCGAGGCTGGCCGACTTCGGGGCTGTGGCAGGTTCTGGCGGCGGTGACGGCCCGACTCGGGGCTGAGGAGGTGTCCCGGCGGTGACGGCCCGACTCGGGGCGAAGGCTGTGTCCCGGCAGTGACGGCCCGACTCGGGGCTGAGGAGGTGTCCCGGCGGTGACGGCGGCCCGACCTCGGAGGTTCGGCCGCCGGCCCAGCAGACGACATCGTCGGGAGCTCGCAGGTCACAGGTTGGTGACCTGTTTTTCCGGAGCTCCCGCGGCAACAGCTTCGTCCGCTGGACTGGAGGGTGTCAGCTTCAACCACCCCGGGCCGCTGAGTTTGAACCGGCCCATTCGCGGAGCACGGTTCAGCCGCGGGACTTACTTACCATCACCCCGCGGGGTCACAACATCGGACGCCTGGATCACCTCAGCGCAGAGGGAGAGCAAGGAGGGAAGAGACAAAGACTTAAGACTTTTGCCTTCCACACAGTGAGGAGGTGTCTGGTGAATTTGCTGTGGTGGATGTTAATTTGTGTTTATTGTGTGTTTTGTTATTTTATTAAATGTAAGACTGCAAGGCAACGAAAGCAAGGATACTTTACTTACTTTACTTTACATCCGGGCTACTATTTGGGGGTCTGTAGATATCACCAATTAGTGTCTTCTTGCCTTTACAATTCCTCAACTCAATCCACAGTGACTCTACCTCGCCAGTCCCTATGTCTTCCCTCGCAAGGGACTGAATTCCATCCCTCACCAGCAGAGCTACCCCCCCTCCTCTGCCCACCTGCCTGTCCTTTCTATAGGATGTATAACCCTGAATATTAAGTTTCCAGGCCCGATCCTCATGCAGCCACGTCTCAGTAATCCCCACAATGTCATATCTACCAACCTCCAACTGAGCCGCAAGCTCATCTACTTTACTTCTTATACTTCACGCATTCATATACAATACTTTTAATTCCTTACGCATCTCACCTTTCACTTCGATCCCTATTATAACCATATAACCATATAACAATTACAGCACGGAGACAGGCCATCTCGGCCCTTCCAGTCCGTGCCGACCATTTGTTTTCCCCTAGTCCCATCTACCTGCACTCAGACCATACCCCTCCATTCCCTTCACGTCCATTATACCTATCCACTTTACTTTTTAATGTTAAAATCGATCCTGCCTCCACCACCTCTGCTGGAAGCTCATTCCACACAGCCACCACCCTCTGAGTAAAGAAGTTCCCCCTCACGTTACCCCTAAACTTCTGTCCCTTAATTCTCATGTCATGCCCTCTTGTTTGAATCTTCCCTACCCTCAATGGGAAAAGCTTATCCACGTCAACTCTGTCTATCCCTTTCATCATTTTAAAGACCTCAATCAAGTCCCCCCTTAACCTTCTGCGCTCCAAAGAATAAAGACCTAACTTGTTCAACCTTTCTCTGTAACATAGTTGCTGGAACCCTGGCAACATTCTAGTAAATCTCCTCTGTACTCTCTCTATTTTGTTGACATCCTTCCTATAACTAGGCGACCAAAATTGTACACCATACTCCAGAATTGGTCTTACCAATGCCTTGTACAATTTTAACATTACTTCCTACTCCTATATTCAATGCTCTGATTTATAAAGGCCAGCACACCAAAGGCTTTCTTTACCACCCTATCTACATGCGATTCCACCTTCAGGGAACTATGCACAGTTATTCCTAGATCCCTCTGCTCCACAGCATTCCTCAATTCCCTACCATTTACCATGTACGTCCTATTTTGATTTGTCCTGCCAAGATGTAGCACTTCACACTTATCAGCATTAAACTCCATCTGCCATCTTTCAGCCCACTTTTCCAAATGGCCCAAATCTCTCTGTAGACTTTGAGAATGTACTTCATTATCCACAATACCACCTATCTTAGTATCATCTGCATACTTACTTATCCAATTTTCCACCCCATCATCCAGATCATTGATGTACATGACAAACAACAGTGGACCCAACACAGATCCCTGAGGCACCCCACTGGTCACCGGCTTCCAACCTGACAAACAGCCATCCACCATTACTCTCTGACATCTCCCATTCAGCCACTGTTGAATCCATCTTGCTACTCCGCCATTTACACCCAAAGATTGAACCTTCTGAACCAACCTTCCATGGGGAACCTTGTCAAAGGCCTTACTGAAATCCATATAGACAACATCCACTGCTTTACCCTCATCAATTTCCCTAGTTACCGCTTCAAAAAATTCAAGAAGGTTTGTCAAACATGACCTTCCAGGCACAAATCCATGTTGACTGTTCCTGGTCAGACCCTGTTTATCCAGATGCTTATATATATTATCTCTAAGTATCCTTTCCATTAATTTGCCCACCACTGACGTCAAACTAATAGGTCTATAATTGCTAGGTTTATTCTTTGAACCCTTTTTAAACAATGGAACAACATGCGCAGTACGCCAATCCTCCGGCACTATTCCCGTTTCTAATGACATTTGAAATATTTCTGTCATAGCTCCTGCTATTTCTACACTAACTTCCCTCAATGTCCTAGGGAATATCCTGTCAGGACCTGGAGACTTATCCACCTTTATATTTTTCAAAAGTGTCAGTACTTCCTCCTCTTTGAATCTCATCGTTTCCATAGCTACTCTACTTTTTTCCCTTACCTCACAGAGTTCAATATCCTTCTCCTTGGTGAATACCGAAGAAAAGAAATTGTTCAATATCTCCCCCATCTCTTTTGGCTCTGCAGATAGCTGTCCATTCTGGTTCTCTAATGGTCCAATTTTATCCCTCGTTATCCTTTTGCTATTAATATAGCTGTAGAAAACCCTTTGGATTTACTTTCACCTTTCTTGCCAAAGCAACCTCATATCTTCTTTTAGCCTTCCTAATTTCTTTCTTAAGATTCTTTTTACATTCTTTATACTCCTCTAGCACCTCATTTACTCCATGCCTCCTATAATTATTGTAGATATCTCTCTTTTTTCGAAACAAGTGTCTAATTTCCCTGGAAAACCATAGCTCTTTCCAATTTTTACTATTTCCTTTCAACCTAACAGGGACATAAAGATTCTGTACTCTTACAATTTCCCCTTTAAATGTCCTCCATTTCTCTTCTACATCTTCCCATGAAACAAAGTGTCCCAATTCACTCCTTTAAAATCCTCACGCATTCCGTCAAAGTTAGCCTTTCTCCAATCAAAAATCTCCACTCTAGGTCCTGTTCTGACTCGCTCCATAATTATATTGAAACTAATGGTATTGTGATCACTGGTCCGAAGTGCTCACCAACGCATACTTCCGTCACCTGTCCTGCCTCATTTCCTAACAGGAGGTCCAGCACTGCCCCTTCTCTGGTCGGTACCTCTATGTACTGCTGCAAAAAAACTATCCTGCACACATTTTACAAACTCCAAACCATCCAGCCCATTTACAGAATGTGTTTCCCAGTCTATTTTTGGGAAATTGAAATCTCCCACAATCACTACCTTGTGCTTACTACTAATATCTGCTATCTCCTTACATATTTGCTCTTCCAATTCTCGCTCCCCATTTGGCGGTCTATAGTACACCCCTAAAAAGTGTTGCTACACCGTTCCCACTTCTCAGTTCCACCCAAATAGCCTCCCTAGACGAACCCTCTAATCTATCCTGCCAAAGCACTGCTGTAATATCCTCTCTGACAAGCAATGCAACACCTCCACCTCTGGTCCCTCCAATTCTATCACCCCCGGAAGCAAACAAATCCTGGAATATTTAGTTTCCAATCACAGCCCTCCTGCAACCATGTTTCACTGATTGCCACAACATCATATTTCCAGGTGTCAATCCAGGCTCTAAGTTCATCCACCTTACTTACAATGCTCCTAGCATTAAAAATATACACATTTTATAAACCCACCATCCTTTATTCTCTGTCTATTATCTTTTTCATCTTTCTCGCCTACATTTTGGGTCCGAGTGCTTCCCTTCTCTGCCTCTTGCCCCCACACCCTGTCCCCTAGCCCCCTCTACCCGAGTCCCTCCCCCCAGCCTTTCTAGTTTAAAGTCTCCCCAGTAGCCTTTGCAAATCTCCCTGCCAGGATATTGGTCCCCCTCGGGTTCAAGTGCAACCCGTCCTCTGCATACAGATCATGCCTTCCCCAAAAGAGGTCCCAGTGATCAAGAAACTTGAATCGCTGCCCACTGCACCAGTCTCTCAGCCACGCATTTAGCCTCCACCTCATTTCATTCCTACTCTCACTGTCACGCGGCACAGGCAGTAATCCTGAAATCGTTACCCTTTTGGTCCTTCTCTTTAACTTTCCCCCCAACTCCCTAAATTCTCCCTTCAGGACCTCGTCACGTTTTTTGCCTATGTCATTGGTACCTATGTGTACCACAACATCAGGCTCCTCTCCCTCCCTTATCAGAATATTTTGAACACGTTCTGACACATGCGAGACCCTGGCACCAGGGAGGCAAACTACCATCCGGGTCTCCCGACTGCGTCCACAGAATCGCCTATCCGACCCCCTAACTATAGAGTCCCCTATTACAATTGCCCTCCTCTTTTTGCTACCCTTGGCCATACACTTGGCCATACTCTCTATCCCTTTATGAGCTTCCTTTCCCGTTAATTCTGGGGTCATTAACCATCCCTTTACTCTCTTTCCCTTTAACTCCATCGTCGACTATCCCATTTGACACCCCACCCCCCTTATTCAGTTTAAAACCACCCGTGTAGAAGTGGCAAACCTGCCTGCCAGAATGCTGGTTCCCCACCTGTTAAGATGCAATACATCCCTTTTGTACAGTTCCCCCTTACTCCAAAACAGATCCCAGCGATCTAAGAATCTAAATCCCTGCCCCTGCAACAGTTCCCCAACCACACGTTCAGGTCTCGTATCTCCCTGTTCCTGCTCTCGCCAGCACGAGGAACTGGAAGCAAACCGGAGATAACAACCCTGGAGGTCCTGCTTTTCAGCATTTTTCCGAGCTCTCTAAAGTCACACTGCAGAATATTCATCCCCTTCATTCCGACATCGTTTGTGCCGACATGCACTCGCACTTCCGGCTGTTCACCTTCGCCCTTGAGGATTTTCTGCACTCTGTCCGTGACATCCTGGATCCTGGCACCAGGAAGGCAGCACACCATCCTCGAATCTCATCTGTTGCCGCAGAAACCCCTGTCACAATGGAGTCTCCAATTTTACTTCGGAGTCACGTGAGTGACTACGTGAAGAACCCGCCTCACGCTGGCAACGGCATGACGTCAACGCTGATGGCGGAAGGAGGAGCTGCAGTAAGGAGCAGCTCCTCGCAGCGGTCGGAACGGCCCCGCAGGTAAGTGCAGCAAAGTAGGGATGTTTTTAGCGGATGCTGGGTAGGTCCAGCAGTAATAGTTATGTTAAATCAAGTCAGAGTCAAGTTAAGTGCTGAATAGCACAGATTATGAAGTAAAAGAAAATTCGCGGGTTAAAGTGCTTCCTGGGGTGAAAAATAAATATACGGGGAAAGCTAGTGCGGAGCCGGTTCCGATACCGGTGGCCGCAGATATACCCGTTAGCGAATTAGTTTCCAAAAATGATAACCACGGAGAGAAATGCTCCCGAAAATGAAAAAAAAAAAAAAAAAAAAAAAAAATCTGAGAGGCCCGTGGTTTTGATGACTCTGATATTGCAAGTCCTCCAGATAATTAAACTATGTGGAACTAATTATGGAGCATATGGAGAAAGTTCTCCAAATTATTATGAGACTAGGGTCATAGTACCCAGAAGGTTCCTAAAAAGCCCTGAGGGGTTTAATTATTCTGAATATGGCTGTGGGCCTAATTGGGAGTTGGAACTCCGGACCCAGGATTTGGGCCGGAAAGAAGTCTCATGGGATGAAATCCCAATTGATTTAGGGCTGCAGAAGGCAGACCCTGTTGATGGTGATTTGCATTTGAAAGCACACCACAAAATAAATAAAAAAGAAAAAGAAAAAAAAAAAAAAAAAAAAAGGCCAAATGTGCCTGGGATAGCAAAAGAATTTGCTATATATGAAGGAAGTGGTGAGGCTATGGAAGAAAACCTAGCTGCCAACATATATATATGGTATCTCACCAACTTCATGTTTCTGTGATGATTGAAATATTTAAAATTGCACAGCACAAGAAATTGTGCCTCATTGGAAGTGCCTACGGTTTATCCGTTGATATGGGCATCCATGACCCCAAATATGAGAGCGTCAAGTAGTGAGGTTCAAAAATCCTCACAAATTATTCTGCTGCTATTATGGCTTTTGCGGAGATGGATAAAAAAAAAAAAAAAAAAGACGCTATTGTGCAATTCTTTCTATGAAATTTTGTATGAGGTAAATGGCTATTTGGCCCATTTTTCACCCAAGGTTTGCATACCTGTGTCGAGCAAGTGGTGTTTAAGCTCCTGGTTGTCTGTTTGGAGTAATCTGCCTAAATTATTAAAATTGGATGAAAAGCTAAATATTTTAGCTGCATGAAACCTTTGTCTTTGGACAAAAAGGTTATTTTCGCCCAGAAGGGGATTTGATTTTGGAAATAGAGGCAGAAATATGTCAAGGAAGTCTTATTGTACTGCACAGCCAAATACTTACCCGAATTGGGGGGAAAAGGAGACCACCACGCTCATATGGAGAGGAATTAAAAGATTTGTTCTACGCTTAAAGAAACTGCGGATTAATCTCCAGTTAGAGGGAGATTACAAAAAGTTTATAAAGACTGGCTTACTATTACTTTTGATCGGTATATATTACAAGCAGTTTCATTAACCACTATTACTTTTAAAGAAGGGGTTAATCCTCCTGTACAGAATAAACCTGCTTATGTTTTCGTGTTTCTGCAATTGAAAAAGCAGAGATTAATGTCCAAATTGCCCAATTATCTGGAAAAGGGGTAATGGAAAAAACTTATGAACACGAGCATCAATTTGTTTTAATATTTTTAGAAGGAATAAAGATGGCGGTTGCAGAAGTATTCTGGACCTTACAGATCTAAATAAGTTTGTAGAATACAAACATTTAAAAATGGAGACATTGAATACTGCAAAATATTTAATTCAGCAGGTTGTTATATGGCTAAGATTGATGAAAAGACGCCTATTATTCTGTACCTATGCATCAGTTTTTCGGTGGTACTTAAAATTTAATTGGTTGGGACAATTATGGCAGTTAAGCTTTGCCAAATGGACTGAGTTCAGCTCTTAGACTCTTTACGAAACTGTTGAAACCAGTTTAGCCCAATTAAGAGCACAAATGCACATTATTATGGCTTATCTCAATGACATTCTGATCATTAGTGATTATCTAGAGTCAGCTGAGAACTCAGTTTCAGTTACTAAAGCTTTGTGGTAAGCTAGGGTTCTTGATTCATCCAATTAAGCCCCAGCTGCAGCCAGCACAAACAATTAACTTTTGGGGTTTGTAATTAACTCAGTGACTATGTTAATAACTTTACCAACAGATAAAGTCGATGATATTTTGGTAACTTGTAATTATCTCATTCAAAACCTTATCCTTCCATCCGAGAAATAGCGAAAACCATTGGTAAACTGGTAGCAGCGTTTCCTGCAGTAGAATTTGGTCCATTACATTATCAAAATCTTTGAAGGGACAAGATACGAGCTCTCAAAGAGAAGGCAGGCCACTTGACAGGCCTATGTAATTAACAAAAGAAGCTGTGTTGGAATTACAATGGTGGGTTAAAAAATGTCCCACAAGCTGCTAATAAATATCATGATTAATCAGCCTGAAATGGTTTTACAAACAGATGCTAGTGCTCTCGGATGGGGGGCAACAGATTCATCCTCCAATTGTGGAGGTAGATGAAAAAGCTCAAGAAGAGAAGCGTTTCTTCAAGCTGATGGTATTAACTATTTGGAGTTATTGGGTGCTTTTTATGGACTAAAAGCATATTGTTGTGCTAAACAAGGTGTACATGTGTTAATACAGTTATTTATTTATTTATTTTTTTATAATTTTTTTTTTTATTATAGAAACAATATATACAGAGTACACTCTTATACGGCATTGAAAATTATATAATATACAAAATTATATAATATTGATTATCAATTGATACTGTTTGTGTTAATTGTAATGTTATCCATTATACATTTCCTGGTTATTTATTTTGTATAATTGGGAGTGTATGTAGTATATTCCTAAAATAAGCAATATACTCACACTTCTCATACCACACATATTTCTTCTAATTACCAAATACAAATCCCCCCTAATATAACTACATAATACCCAATCTTAACCAAACTTCTATGATATTCATGATATTTTCATAATATTAAGAGTGTTTGTATTATTATTAACTTTATATTTCAAAATTATTATATAGTTGGAATGTTGTATTATATCTCGAATGTTGTTAATATTACTATGATTCCTGATCCAAAGTTAATAATACTTGGAATACCGGAAACGGAACAAATAATTACAAGGAATCAAAGAACTTTTATCGACTATTCTCTAATAATTGGGAAAAAATTAATACTAAAATTTTGGAAAGGCCCTGCATCCCCAACAATTAAAATGTGGAATACAGAAATGTCGGAGACACTTCACTTGGAGAGATTGAGACTTGTCCTTATGGATAGGTTAGATCTCTTCAAAGGGATTTGGTCTCCATACATTAAATATTTACAGGGTCATAATGGTTCGGCGCGGGGACTTGACTGAGGCCTGAATATCTGAATGGATGAAGAAATACATATAATAAATCATGAATGTATCTCCAAGAATGGATTATTTAGTAATATTTTAATCTCCATCAAACTTTTCACATTTTCTTTTCTATTTTCTACTTTCTATCTCTATCTTTCTATCTTTAAGTAGGCAAAAAAAGTATAGAAACATATTACATATATTCTTAATATTAGTATGAATACACCTATTATTAGTTGTATGAAAATTTTATAGATGTCTTAAATTTGTAATTATATATAAAATTGTGCATTTCCAACAGTGTTAATACAGTTAGACAATAATACGGCTGTTGCATATATTTATCACATGGGGGGAGTTAGATCAGTATCATGTGATTGTCTGGTCAATAAATATGGTAATGGTGTATTGATCGCCAAATATGGATTTCAGCAAGCTACATTCCAGGTAAAGACAATGTGGAGGCAGATAAAAGATCAAGGATATTTAAAGATTATACGGAATGGATGCTTAAGCCAGCAATATTTAAAAATATTATACACCAATTTGGGGGTTACCAGAAATTGACTTGTATGCATCAAGGCTTAATCATCAATTACCTAAATATTTGTCTTGGGAACACGATCCAGATGCAGTAGCAGTAGATGCTGTTTCGTTTTAAAACTGGGGGAAATATGTTCTTTTATGTTTTTCCACCATTTGCTTTGATTCAGAGATGTCTGAAGAAGATAGAACAAGATTCTGCCTCTGGATTGTTGGTAGTTCCAAATTGGCCAACTCAACTTTGGTTCTCAGTAATGCTGAATATGATTAAAGAGCCATATATGTCGATTCCTAACTGTAGTGATATTTTGATTCGTCCAGTAACTAAAGAAATTTATCCATTATATGCATATATGAATTTATTAATCTACAGGTTTTGACCAGACCACTGCAGGAGCTGGGATTATCGGACAAAACGATGGAAATTATAGTCGCATCATGGCGAGATAGCACACAAAAAACAATATATGACACATATTAAGTAATGGGAAGAATTTTGCACACAGTCAAATATTTCTTATGATATTGTGAATATTGCAAATGTTTTGGAATTCCTTGCCAATTTGCATTTTGAGCAACATTTAAGTTACAGTGCCATTAACACTGCACGCAGTGCCTTGTCATCCTATTTAGGACTTATGACTGATCAGAAATCAATTGGGTCACATCCATTAATATCTAGATTCATGAAAGGAATGTTTAACATTAATCCACCCAAACCAAGATACACAGAGATTTGGGATGTGAGCATTGTACTTACTCTACTTAGACAATGGACTCCAATTGAAGGATTGACATTGGAAAGATTAACATTGAAATTGATAATGTTAATGTCACTGGTCTCAGCTCAAAGAGTGCAAACTTTACAAATGTTGCGTTTTAGACTGTATGCATGTGACTACAGATAATATTGTGTTCTATGTTTACGAGCTGATCAAACAAAGCAGACCACGGAGATCTGGAGCAAAGGTAACCTTTCAAGCTTATCATATTGATCCTACTTTGTGTGTGGTTAGATATTTGAACCAATATATTAAAGTTACTGAGACTCTTCGAGGAAATGAAAAAACGTTAATGGTTACGCACAAAAAAACCACACACAAAAGCTTCAGTTTAAACTATCTCAAAGTGGTTGAAAAACAGGTGTTGCTTTTAGCGGGAGTAGACACTGATGTGTTCAAATCTCACTCCACCAGGGCGGCAGCTACGTCCGCGGCGAAGGGGCGGGACGTACCTCTCGAGCATATTTTAAAAATCGCAGGGTGGAGTAAATAAGAAACTTTTTCAAAGTTCTACAATAAACCTGTTCACACTATGATAAGCTTTGGACACGCGGTGTTGGGATCACTATAATCACCTGCTTTGTTTCCTATTAATTGCTATAATCAGTTATGTAGTCACTTATATCTTTTATCATTTGTAATCATTCCCTCAGATATAAGGAGGGTTATTATATGGTCTTTAAACCATTAAAAAAGTTAATTGTGAAATGATCTAACATTAGTCTGGTTTCTCATGTATGTGTTTACTTAGCCGGACTGTCGTACGGATTAATTCTACGACATAAAAAACACAGAAAGCTTTAAAATCTTCACGTAGTCACAGTTGCCCCCAGAGTGAGAGGGGTTACTGTTTATTTTCTTTCTTGTTATTAAAGCATTAGTATTGTCAAACATGTCATGTTTGAATGCATTAATTTTTTCTCACTCGTCCTGGTCCATTGATCCAGCTGTGACGCGTGGACTCATTCCTCGGCATGAAATCACAGACCTTCAAAGTCTTCACGTAGTCACTCACGTGACTCCGAAGTAAAATAGTAAGATTAAATGAGAACTTACCAGTTCGAAGTTTGATCGTTATTTTATGAGGAGTTACGATGAGGGATTACGTGCCCTCCACTCCCACCCTCATAAAATAAATGATCAAATGGTAGTTCTAAGTCTTTTATGAGCCTTACTATGTTACTCCGGCTTTTGGTGTTCTATGTTTTTCATGCCGCTGCTTTGAAGTATGCCGTTGCCAGCGTGAGGCGGGTTCTTCACGTAATCCCTCATCGTAACGCCTCATAAAATAATGATCAAACTTCGAACTGGTAAGTTCTCGTTTAATCTTACTATTACAATGGCGTTGCCTGACGTTGGCCTCTTTGGCTTTGGCTCAACTGCCCTTTTTGCTTCGCAAGCCAGTCCGCCGCTCAGTGTGATAACATCTTCTGTCCCGACAGCTTCTAAGTGGGTGACCGTGTTCACAAGAGGTCCAACACCCGGGGATCTTTGCATTCCAAGTTTCCCTCCCTTTCTCACCATCACCCACTTTCTCTCTTCGTACCTTAGTACTTAGTACCTTAGGTGTAACAATCTTACTGTAGGACTTGTCGAAGAACGACTCAGTTTCTCGGACGAACCTGAGGTCATCCACTTGCTTCTCGAGTTCCCCAACAGGATCCTTCAGGAGCTGTACCTGGATGCACTTCTCAGAAGAACAACAAGAAAGCACTCACCACCTTTTTGATCACAGTCTCTCCCCTGCCCGGTAAGTGTCAGGTACAATCAATCCATTCACAAGTACAACGGTTGGTGAAAAGAGAAAAATACCAGAGTTTAGAGAAACAGCATGGAAACAGGCTCTTCGGCCAATTGAGTTCACATTGAATACTGATCGCCCATTCACACTGGTTCTACATTATCCCACTTTCTCATCCACTCCTTAAACAGTAAGGGCAATTTACAGAGGACGTACAAACCTGCAGGTCTTTGGGATGTGGGAGGAAGCTGGAGCACCCAGAGGAAACCCACACAGTCACAGGGAGAATAGACAGCTCTGGATCCGGGTCCGGGTCTCTGGCACGGTAAGGCAGTGGCTCTACCAGCCGTGCTACTGTGTCGCCATAGAATGCAGAATACAGTGTTATAACGTTCTAGTATTACAGTTACAGAGAAAGTATAGATACATATAAAGTGCAAGTGCTATAATGAAGTAGGTTGGGAGATTGGGACTACAGCTAATGGGAGGTCTGAGCAGCAAAATTGGATCACAAATTGCAGATGCTAGAAATCTGAAATAAAATGGAAACATTAACTCTGTTCCTCTTTTCACAGATGCTGCCTGCTCTGCTGAAGGTTTCCTGCATGTTGTCTGTTCCTGTATATAGATGAGGATATGGATACTACAGTCATGATCTCCGCTGCCTCTTCCTGTCTGATGCTGATCATTTCAGGGGTTCTACCATGGAAATGTGAGAGCAATAGATAAAATAGACTTCCAGAACCCTCATACCTGTTTTGTCAAATGTTTGGTCGCTATCTTAACTCCATACATTTGATTCATAGCGTCATACATCACGATCTTGTGCCCATCTCGCCCATGTCAACCAAGATGCCCCATTCAAGCTAATCCCATTTCCCCATGTTCAGCCCATATCCCTCTAAACCTTCCCTATCCAATTATCATAGTCATACAGAGTCATTTGCTTTGATCTCAATATCTTTGTCGAAAATAATGTAATCTTTGCGTTGAAATTTAAGAAAGGAATTGCAATTTCCCTCCAGCTTTTGTGTGAAGCAATGTTCCTGACAGCACTGGAACAGTGCAAAATGTTATAGTTATGTCCTGGACTCTGATCTTATGTTCACTTGCAATTTAGAAGGATGAGAGGAGATCTTGTAGAAACATATAAAATTCTTAAGGGATTGGACAGGCTAGATGCAGGAAAATGTTCCCGATGTTGGGGGAGTCCAGAACCAGGGGTCACAGTTTAAGAATAAGGGGTAGGCCATTAAGGACTGAGATGAGGAAAAACGATTTCACCCAGTGAGTTGTGAATCTGTGGAATTCTCTGCCACAGAAGGCAGTGGAGGCCAATTCACTGGATGAATACAAGAGAGAGAGATAGCTCTTAGGGCTAGTGGAATCAAGGAGAAAGGAGGATTGTGGTACTGATTTTGGATGATCTGCCTTGAACATATTGAATGGCAGTGCTGGTTCGAAGGGACGAATGGCCTACCCCCGCACCTATTTTCTCTGTTTCTATCTCCCTCACAACACATGCGTATGAAGTGTCTCTCTGGTCTGTAGCTCCCGCCCAATGCCACAATACAGTGACTACACTTGGGGGAGGAGAGTCTGAAGAAGGGTGCCTACCCGAAACATCACCTATCCATGTTCTCCAGAGATGCTGCCTGTCCCGCTGAGTTACTCCAGCATCTTGTGTCTATCTTGGGAGAGGAGAGGTTTGATAAAAAATGTTCCTCAGATTTCACGTTGGTGAATGCTGCATATCCTACCACCTGTCCAGGTGTTTGCCGGTGACAGGAAACTGAGGGGGAATGCGATGAGGATGAGGATTCAAAGAGATGTCACAGTCTGTGGACATGTTGAGTGAGTTGGCAATTATTTGGTAGATGGTTTACAACTTGGAAGAGGTGAGGTTATCAACATAGGAAGAGAAGCAAGAGTGCTGAGTATTAAAAAAAAAAATTAGTTTAGAGATGCAGCGCAGAAACAGGCCCTACGGCCCACCAGGGCACGCCGACCAGTGATCCCCGCACATTAACACTATCTTACACCCACTAGGGACAATTTTTACATTTAAGTGCCTGTCCCACTTAGGCGACTCTTTAGGCGACCGCCAGGGACTAGTTTTAATGGAATTCATCTACGTCACCTGGCGACAACCTGCGACAGCAAACAGTTTCGGTACTGTCGCCAAAAAATTTTCAACGTTGAAAATTTAGCGAAGGTCGCCTGTAGTCGGCTAAAAAATCACCTAAGTGGGACAGGCCCATTACCAAGCCAATTAACCTACAAACACAGAATAAGAGTCACAGAAGTTTTAATCCCAGAAGTGTTAATGTTTTAGGGTACCAGAGTGCCCTTGTACACGGAGGACAGAAAGCCAACACACAGAGACGCCAGGAGATTAAGGAAAGCAGGTGACAGTTACCCTATACTGCAAGAGGATTTGAGTACAGGGTAAAGATGTCCATCAGCAGTTATTTAGGGCCTTGTTGACACTGTACCTGGATCATTGGGTGCAGTTTTGGTTTCCTTGTCTAAAAAAGATTGTAATTGTTCCAGATGTGTGAATATTCACCCGGCAGTTGCGGAGATGCTGGATTTAGTTTAGTTTAGTTTAGAGTTATAGCATGGAAACAGGCTCATTGGCCCACCAAGTCTGACCGACCAGCAATGCCTGGACACTCACACTAGGATGATTTACAATCTTTATTGAAGCCAATGAACCTACAAACCTGCATGTCTTTGGAGTGTGGGAAGAAACCGCAGCACCCGGAGAAAACTCACGTGGTCATGGAGAGAATGTACAAACTCCATAGAGACAGCCCCTGTAGTCATGATCGAACCCAGGTCTCTTTCGCTGTAAGGCAGAAACTCTACCACTGTGTCACCGTGCCGCCTCTTGGAATGTTCTTTTAAATCATAATCTGCATTTGCAGTCGTATTCATGCTGTTATAGGGGTCTGTTATATGAGAGAAGGTGTATAGTTTAGAAAAATGGGAGGTCATCTCATTGATGTGTACAAAATACTTGGAGGGCTGGAGAGGTTCGATAGGGGAGGACGTTGGCCCTGGAAAGGAGTCAAGAACTGGGGAGCAGAAACAAGGAGCAGGCTGGTAAACACTGAGATGAGGAGAAAATTCCTTAACCAGATGGTGGTGAAACGTTTTGGAATTCGCTACCCCGGCGTGTGCAAGGATACTCAGGTACTCTGAAATATCAACATTTATGAGGATGTAACAGGGACTCGAGGGCATGAGCTGTAGGGTGAGCTTGAGCAGGCTAGGATTCTGTTCCTTGGAGCGCAGGAGAGTGAGGGGTGATCTTACAGAGGTTTACAAAATCATGAGAGGAATAGATCAGGTAGACAGACAGAGCCTCTTGCCCAGAATAGGGTAATTGAAAACCAGAGGACATAGGTTTAGGGTGAGGGGGGAAAGTTTTAATAGGAATCTGAGAGACATCTTCATCACACAAATGGTGGCAGGAGTATGGAATGAGCTGCCAGATGTGGTGGTGATTGGGACAGGTACTAGCTCAATCGTTTAAGAAATATTTTAAAAGGTAATGGAGAGAGAGGCCAGGTGGAACTAGAAAAGATAGGGCATGTAGGTCGGTGTGGACGTGGATCAAAGGGCCTATTTCCACGCTGTATGACTGTTTTTCCACCTAGATGCTAACCACATGTCTTCTGCATTTTGCACTATCTGTCATTCATTCTGAACCAAAATCAATAGGATTCCACATACATAGAGGATTACAACAATATGTGAGTGGTGCAGGTGGAAGACTAACCACGATCATTGACTGGCGGGGTAGGCTCGGGGGGCTGAATGGCCCACCCAGCTTCTAATGTTGTGACATCAGCTGCCTCTTTGTATTTGGAAATTCCACTATAAAGCTGAATGAGCTTGTGGATAAACATTTGGTAAATGAAGCCTGTTTAGTTTGGAGATACAGAGTGGAAACAGGCCCTTCGGCCCACCAAGTCTGCGCTGGCCAGTGATCCCGTCACATTTAAACTATCCTGCCCGCACTTCGGACGCTTTGCCATTATATCAAGCCAATTAACCCACAAACCGGTACTGGAAGATGGGAGGCAACCGGAGCACCTGGAGAAAACCCATTCAGGTCAAGGTGACAATGAGCAAACTCCGTACAGACAGCACCCATAGGATCGAACCCGGATCTCTGGTGCTGTAAGGCAACAAATCTACTGCTATGCCACCTTGCTGCCTCTTGTTTTAAATCATAATCTGCTTTGTATTCATGCTGTTATAGTGCTTATTTATCATGTGCACTGGATATGAACCAGAACAATTACATTTTCATTTGCTGCAGTTCTACAGGCACACTAGGTGCCATGACAACAACAATAGATGATAAATTAACAATTATTCGTAAGTAAACTAGACTATGACACTGCAAAAACCAGAGTACGTGGAGCAACCACAGTAGTGCAGTGGTTGTTAGGGTTGCAGTGATTGAGGTTGGGTTGTGGTTAGGGTCATGGAAGGAGGTTCAAGAACCCAAAGGTTGATGGGAAGAAGCTGGTCTTGAGCCTGGAGGTTACTGTCCTCAGCCACTCTTGGTGGTAGTGAGAGGAGAACAAGGCCAGGGAGGGGTACAGTCTTTGATGGTAATAGCTGTCTTTTTGAGGCAGCACTTTCTGTATGATGCAGAGGTCAGTACCTGTGATGGACTTGGCAATGGCCATCACATTCTGCAGGCTTCTTTGTTCTTGAGTATTCGAATTTCCACAAACTTCTGAGAACGTTGGCATGCTTTATTTGTTATTACACCAATGTGCGTGGTACAGGACAGCTCCTCTGAGATGTGTATGAACTGGAACCTAATGCTGTTGACTCTCTCCACCGGCATCCAACTAATGAAGTCAGGTTCATGAATCCCCGGCATTCCCCTTCTGAAGATAACAATCTGCTTCTTGTCTTGCTAACAGTGAGAGCAAGATTATTGTGTTTAAGAAGGAACTGCAGATGCTGGAAAATCGAAGGTACACAAAAATGCTGGAGAAACTCAGCGGGTGCAGCAGCATCTATGGAGCGAAGGAAATAGGCAACGTTTCGGGCCGAAACCCTTCTTCGGACTGATATGGGGTGGGGGGAGGCAGGGAGAAGAAAGGAAAAAGGAGGAGGAGGAGCCCAAGACCTGCGGGAGAGGTAAGAAGGGGAGGAGACAGCAAGGGTTAACAGAATTGTGAGAAATCAATGTTCATGCCACCAGGATGCAGACTCCCCAAGCGGAATATGAGGTGCTGTTCCTCCAATTGCTGGTGTTACTCACTCTGGCTGTGGAAGAGGCCCAGGACAGAGAGGTCAGATATGGAATGGGAGGGGTAGTTGAAGTGCTGAGCCACCGGGAGGTCAGCTTGGTTAATGCGGACCGAGCGGAGGTGTTCGGCGAAACGATCGCCAAGCCTATTATTGCAAGATTATTGTTCTGGCACCATTCAATTTATTGATTATTGATTGCCCTTCTGCACTTTAACACATTGTTACTGGTTATTCCTCTAACTATGATGATATCATTGAAGAATTTAAAGATGGGGTTTGAGTTGTGTATGGCTACACGGTCTTGCGTGTAGAGAGAGTAGAGCAGGGGACGGAGCACGCAGCCTTGAGGTGCCCCTGTGCCGATGGTCAGTGAGGAGGAGATTTGCTGCCAATTTGTGTTCATTGTCTGACTATGAAGAAATCAAGGGTCCAGTTGCTTAGGTACGAGCAGAGACCCAGTTCTTTGCATTTGATGTGCAGATGCTGGTTTAAACTGAAGATAGATACTAAAAGCTGGAATAACACAGCGAGACAGGCAGCATCTCTGGAGAGAAGGAATGAGTGATGTTTCGGGTCGAGATCCTTCTTCAGACTTCATTGAAGAAGGGCCTAACCCATTATTTGCGTTTAATGATGAGTTTGCATCCAAGATTTTTACTGTACCTCAGTACATGCAACAATAAACTAAACTAAAGTACATACCAGAGCGAGGTGTTTAGTAAAAATTCCACATTGTTTTAATGCAAACAACATAAGTGCTAATGATCTGGGCCTGTGAAGAACCATGTAACATGCATCATTCAGAGCAGTTGAAGTGATCCTTCAGTGGGGCTGAGAGCCCACGCATGCTATCAACACAGTCCTGATGACCCCAGCAAACCTGATGCTGGCTAACCGTGGGCGGTTTAATTGTGTGGAATTTAAATACAGTGCTCACCGCATAGACAATAGGTGCAGGAGTAGGCCATTCGTTCCTTCGAGCCAACACCGCCATTCAATATGATCATGGCTGATCATCCACAATCAGTACCCCGTTTCTGCCTTCTCCCCATATCCCCTGACTCCACAATCTTTAAAAGCCCCGTCTTTCTTGAAAGTATACTCTCTCTTGAAAGTATCCAGAGAATCGGCCACCACCGCCCTCTGAGGCAGAGCATTCCACACTCACAAATCTCTGAGTAAAAATGTTTCCTCGTCTCCGTTCAAAATGACTTACCCCTTATTCTTAAACTGTGGCCCCTGGTTCTGGACTCCCCCAACATCGGGAACATGTTTCCTGCCTCGAGCGTGTCCAAACCCTTAATAATCTTATATGTTTCAATAACATCACCTCTCATCCTTCAGACTCCAGAGTATACAAGCCCAGCCTCTCAGCAAATGACAGTCCCACCATCCCGGGAATTAACCTTGTAAACCTATGCTGCACTCCCTCAATGGCAAGAATGTCCTTCCTCAAATTAGGGGACCAAAACTGCACACAATACTCCAGGTGTGGTCTCACTAGGGCCCTATACAACTGCAGAAGGACCTCTTTGCTCTTATACTCAACTCCTCTTGTTATAAAGGCCAACATGCCATTCGCTTTCTTCACTGCCTGCTGTACCTGCATGCTTACTTTCATTGACTGATGAACAAGGACCCCCAGATCCCGTTGTACTTCCCCTTTTCCCAACTTGACACCATTTAGATAATAATTTGCCTTCCTGTTTTTGCTACCAAAGTGGGTAACCTGTAATTGTTATATGGTTATATGGTTATATGATAACCTCAAATGTTTCCACATTAAACTGCGTCTGCCATGCATCTGCCCACTCAACCAACCTGTCCAAGTCACCCTGCAATCTCATAGCATCCGCCTCACAGTTCACACTGCCACCCAGCTTTGTGTCATCTGCAAATTTGCTAATGTTACTTTGGATCCTTTCATCTGAATCATTGATGTATATTGTAAATAGCTGCAGTCCCAGCACGGAGCCTTGCAGTACCCCCCAGTCACTGCCTGTCATTCTGAAAGGGACCCGTTAATCCCTGCTCTTTGTTTCCTGTCTGCCAACTGCATTTCAGTAATCACCAGCCATTCCTATCGCAAGGGTAGGTCCCCAGGTGTGAGAGCAGGATTAGGCTGGTGTTACCACTCTGGGAGCAGCCTGTTGAGGCTCACCCTCAGCCCCTGCTCCAGTCTCAGGGTGCAAGGATTGTCTGGTCCATTGTCATCAGACATCTTTGTGTCCCAACAGCTCCTAGCTGAAGGAGGTGTAAGGTAATTGAAGCAGTGTCTTGTTTTTAAAAGTAAAACTTGGTAAGACATGGATATTGAGGGCAGACACCAGAAGCGTATACAATTGTGAGAGGTATAGATAGCATAGACAGTAACTTTTTCTGGAAATGTCAAATACTGGAGGGCATAACTTTAAGGTGAGAGAGGCAAAGTTTAAAGAATATACACAGGGGAAGTTTTGTGGGGAAGGGGGGTGGGGGAGAACAAACGAGGAGCCAGTGTGGGGGAACTGCCGTGGGGGGGGGGGGGACATAGAATATCACTGTGACTTGTCACATGTGACAATAAAGTATCACTAATTTATGCAGAGCTTGGTGGGTCCCTGCAACATACTGCCAGGGGTGGTGATGGAGACAGATACGATGGTGGCATCTAAGAGGCTTTTAAGTAGGCACATGGATATGCATGGAATGGAGGGATATGGATCACGTGCAGGCAGAGGAGATTGGAGTAACTTTGCATCATGTTCGGCACTTACATTATAGACTGAAGAGCCCATTCCCGTGTTGTACTGTTCTTGTTATTTGTTCTTGGCCTTAATATTACCAATGATCTGTCATGAATTAACCTCGAGATCAGGGGTTGGGAACCTTTTCATGTTGGAATCCCGCATTAAGTTAGCAGTAATCTAATAAGGCAGCATCCAAGAAACTTCAATTAGATATACTTCAAAATGTACATTATTTTGTAAAAATCTAACTACTATGTATTAACTTCAAGAAAATGAAAAAGAAATCTTAATTCTAAAGTTAACTAATCTTTTAAGGACTTTATTGTGACTGCTTTTTGTGGGAAAGTATTTGAATATTTGGTTTCAATATGGAGGTACGCAGTTTCAGCTGATCTTCTAGATGGGTTTCCATCATTTGTGACCTTAAGGGCATCTTGATTTGGGTTAGGGGGAGAACGAAGATTCGCAGCAATGTGGTTGAAAGGCACGAAAGCATTTTTCGTGCATGTTGCCGAAGACGTGGGTATTCTATTGCATTTTTCCATGTTTCAATCTAACATTTCTAAATGTCAAATAAGGATTTTAAAATGTCATCTTCTGAGAGCTGAATCAATTCCATCTGTAGTTCTTTAGGAGCCTTGGAGACATCAACCAGGTGAGTTTGAAATTATAATTTGAATGCCAAAAAATGCCAGTTTTACTTCGGAGTCACGTGAGTGACTACGTGAAGAAGGCCGTCCCCATTATGTCTGACGCGCGTCATTATGTCTGACGCATTGCACAACGACTGGCTGGCGGGCGCGTCGCTCCTTCCAGCGGGTAAGTTTAAAAGATTCAGGTAAGTGTTTTTAAAAAGCTTAGCTGAAGTCGTTGCGCCCGGTCCGGAGAGTGTTTTGTTTCGCCATATTTCAGTTTCGGATTGTTGGGAGAATGTCTAAAGTTAAGAGGCGAGCCGCAACCAAACCAGCTGCGGAAGACCACGGACCTGCGGGCAGCATGCGACCGCCGAATTTGCCTATAGAGCCGCTGGCAGAGCAGCCAGTAACCACAGACTTGGTGCAGACCAGAAGGCACCTTGGCTACTCCACGGTGGAGAAAAGCCACAAAAAAAGTCTGTAAGGGCCCTGGACTCCGAGGAGTCTGGCCAGGAGGTGGAAGAGTCCCCTCCTTCCAAGACCAGTGTTACCGGCAGGCTGGCCCAGCTGGAGAGCCTTGTGGAGAGGTTACTCCAGCACGATACGCTCCAAAGGACGGAGCTGTCGGAGCCCGGGGAGTTTATAGAACCCGAGGCAGCAGCGCCTGTGTCAGGGCTGCATAATATCTCCTTGTCCGTTGATGGGAGCGTACGAGGTCAGTGCTATGTTGACCCAGAGTACGGAGGCACAGTTGGGCTACTGGGACCATCGGATGTACTGTCTATTGCATCCAGATTTGCGGTCCCAGCCCTCACCGGTGAGCCATTGGATGCAGAGCTCGCCGAGAACATTAATTACATGGCTTCCCATCCACTGCAAGAACAGACGATGGAGGAGACCACTGCCAGGTTCAATACTCCACAAAACTGTGCCTCCCTGAGTGTCCCCATTGTAAACCAGTCTATTTGGGGGCACTTTGGAGGGGGCGTCTGAGCCCAGGAGGTTAAACTACAAAAAGTACTCCGGCTACTCGCCTTGGGCATCACGGCCTTTGCAAGGTCAGTGGAGGGGGTGCCTCTCTCAGATACACAGCAGGACGCAATGGCATTAATGTGCAATGCACATTTTGAAATTAATTGTATTAGAAAGAATGCCATCCGCCCTACCATTAATCCTAAATTTGCTGGGCTATGTAAACCGGGGAATGTTCAAATCCCAAACCTCCTGTTTGGAGAAGACCTGACCAAACAGGTTAAAGAACTCGATGAGGAGTCTGTGACTGTTGGCCTCATGAAGGTACCTCCGAAGGGGTCATCTTTCCGGGGACTGTACCCCTACCCTCCTGTGCATTCCAAATGGTTTGCTGGCTATGGTGGACGTGGTGCGGAGCAACCCACACAGAGGCCTTTTTTAGGGTAGGGCCCGAGCGGCGCACTCCAGCAGCCCTACCCCCCAGACCTCGGGGGCAGAAGCAGCGACATCACCACCGGTAAACCCGAAGGTAGGAGAAAATGCGATGGGTACATTACAAGTTGGGGGGATTTTGCAATTTTTATTACATGAATGGCAGTGGATAACATCTAACCCGTTTATACTACATAGTATTCAAGGTTTCCAAATTGAGTTCATTTTCGACTTGCCTCCACCCATTCAGCACACACCTGGCCGTACTTTTGTGTTTTCACAACAGGAGTGTGTTAGTGTACAAAGAGAACTGGACTCTTTGTTCAAAAAAGGTGTAATTGAGAGGGCGAGGCGTGAGTCTTATCAGTTTGTGTCCATTATTTTTATGAGGCAAAAGAAGAATGGAGAATGTAGAATTATCCTAGATTTGACACCTTTGTGCGGTATAAACACTTCAAAATGGAAACATTTGTCACTGCTAAACAACTGCTTTCCAGGGAATGTTATATGGCAATCATTGACCTCAAAGATGCTTATTATTCAGTGGCCATTCATGAGCAGCACATGACATTTTTGAAGTTTAGCTGGATGGATTAGTTGTGGCAGTTTAAAGCTTTGCCTAACGGATTAACCTCGGCTCCCAGACTATTCACAAAATTGCTCAAACCAGACCTGGGGTTACTCAGAGCACAGAATCATATTGTCATGGCATATTTGGATGACATTTTAGTCATTGGGAGGACTTTCGAATTAGTTGAATTATTTGTGTCAGCTACAAAACTCGTTTTCGAAAAGATAGGATTCATCATCCATCCAGTTAAGTCTAAATTGGTGCCATCTATGATAATTGACTATTTGGGGTTCACCATTAACTCAGTGCACATGTCAGTGACTCTGCCTCAGAGCAAGTAATTAGAGTTAATTGAAGCCTGCAGGAAAGTCATTGTTGATAATCACCCTTCTATTGAGGATAGGAGCAATAGGTAGCAAGGTGAAAAGTGGCAGGCAGACAAATCCAGGGCAAAAATCTAAAAGGGCCACTTTTCAACATAATTGTAAAAGGGGCAAGAGCGTTGTAAAAACAAGCCTGAAGGCTTTGTGGCTCAATGCGAGGAGCATTCGTAATAAGGTGGATGAGTTGAATGTGCAGATAGCTATTAATAATTATGATATAGTTGGGATCACGGAGACATGGCTCCAGGGTGACCAAGGCTGGGAGCTGAACATCCAGGGATATTCAATATTAAGGAGGGATAGACAGAGAGGAAAAGGAGGTGGGGTAGTGTTGCTGGTTAGAGAGGAGATTAGCGCAATAGAAAGGAATGACATTAGCTTGGAGGATGTGGAATCGATATGGGTGGAGCTGCGAAACACTAAGGGGCAGAAAACGCTAGTGGGTGTTGTGTACAGGCCACCTAACAGTAATAGTGGAGTTGGGGATGGCATCAAACAGGAAATTAGAAATGCATGCAACAAAGGTAAAATCGTTATAATGGGTGACTTCAATCTACATATAGATTGGGTGAATCAAATTGGCAGGGCTGCTGAGGAAGAGGATTTTTTGGAATGTATGCGGGATAGTTTTCTAAACCAACATGTAGAGGAACCAAGGAGAGAGCAGGCTATTCTAGACTGGGTATTGAGTAATGAGGAAGGGTTAGTTAGCAGCCTTGTTGTACGTGGCCCCTTGGGCAAGATTGACCATAATATGGCTGAGTTCTTCATTAGGATGGAGAGTGACATTGTTAATTCATAAACACGGGTCCTGAACCTAAAGAAAGGTAACTTTGAGGGTATGAGACGTGAATTGGCCAAGATGGACTGGCAATTGATTCTTGAAGGGTTGATGGTGGATATGCAATGGAAGGCATTTAAAGACTGCATGGATGAACTACAACAATTGTTCATCCAAGTTTGGCAAAATAATAAATCAGGAAAGGTAGTGCATCTGTGGATAACAAGGGAAATCAGGGATAGTATCAAAGCAAAAGAGGAAGCGTACAAATTAGCCAGAAAAAGCAGCCTACCAGGGGACTGGGAGAAATTCAGAGACCAATTCAGAGACTAATTAGGAAAGGGAAAAAGGGAGTATGAAAGAAAACTGGCAGGAAACATAAAAACTGACTGCAAAAGTTTTTATCGATATGTGAAGCGCAAAAGATTAGTTAAAACAAATGTAGGTCCCTTGCAGTCAGAAACGGGTGAATTGATCATGGGGAACAAGGACATGGCAGACCAATTGAATAACTACTTTGGTTCTGTCTTCACTAAGGAAGACATAAATAATTTGCCCGAAATAGCAGGGGATCGCGGGTCAAATGAGATGGAGGAACTGAGTGAAATCCAGGTTAGCCGGAAAGTGGTGTTAGGTAAATTGAATGGATTAAAGGCCGATAAATACCCAGGGTATAGGCTGCATCCCAGGGTACTTAAGGAAGTAGCCCCAGAAATAGCAGATGCCTTAGTGATAATTTTTCAAAACTCTTTAGATTCTGGAGTAGTTCCTGAGGATTGGAGGGTAGCTAATGTAACCCCACTTTTAAAAAGGGAGGGAGAAAGAAAACTGGGAATTACAGACCAGTTAGTCCAACATCGGTAGTGGGGAAACTGCTAGATTCAGTTATTAAAGATGTGGATAGAGAACTGGCTGGCAGACAGGAAACAAAGAGTAGGAGTGAGCGGGTCCTTTTCAGGATGGCAGACAGTGATTAGTGGGGTGCCACAAGGCTCAGTGCTGGGACCCCAGCTATTTACAATATACATTAATGATTTGGACGAGGGAATTAAATGCAACATCTCGAAGTTTGCGGATGACACAAAGCTGGGGGGCAGTGTTAGCTGTGAGGAGGATGCTAGGAGGCTGCAGGATGGATAGACTGGGTGAGTGGGCAAATGTATAATGTGGATAAATGTGAGGTTATCCACTTTGGTGGCAAAAACAGGAAAGTAGACTATTATTTGAATGGTGACCGATTAGGAAAAGGGGAGATGCAACGAGACATGGGTGTCATGGTACACCAGTCATTGAAAGTAGGCATGCAGGTGCAGCAGGCTGTGAAGAAAGCGAATGGTATGTTGGCATTCATAGCAAAAGGATTTGAGTACAAGAGCAGGGAGGTTCTACTGCAGTTGTACAGGGTCTTGGTGAGGCCACACCTGGAGTATTGCATACAGTTTTGGTCTCCTAATCTGTGGAAAGACATTCTTGCCATAGAGGGAGTACAGAGAAGGTTCACCAGACTGATTCCTGGGATGGCAGGACTTCTATATGAAGAAAGACTGGATAGACTCGGCTTGTACTCGCTGGAATTTAGAAGATTGAGGGGTGATCTCATAGAGACTTACAAAATTCTTAAGGGGTTGGACAGGCTAGATGCAGAAAGATTGTTCCCGATGTTGGGGAAGTCCAGGACAAGAGGTCACAGTTTAAGGATAAGGGGAAGTCTTTTAGGACCGAGATGAGAACATTTTTTTTTCACACAGCGAGTGGTGAGTCTGTGGAATTCTCTGCCACAGAAGGTAGTTGAGGCCAGTTCATTGGCCATATTTAAGAGGGAGTTGGATGTGGCCCTTGTGGCTGAAGGGATCAGGGGGTATGGAGAGAAGGCAGGTACAGGATACTGAGTTGGATGATCAGCCATGATCATATTGAATGGCGGTGCAGGCTCGAAGGGCCGAATGGCCTGCTCTTGCACCTAATTTCTATATTTCTATGTTTCTATTAGACATGTGGCTCGGGTAATTGGAAAATTAGTGTCAGCATTCCCAGCTGCTCATTTTGGGCCTTTGCACTACCAAAATTTACAGCTTGCAAAGGAACAGGTACTTAAGCTTCAGAGAGGTCATTTCGATAGACCCATGCAGCTACCAGCTGACACTCTGACTGAGTTACAATGTGTGGATAGCCAATATTCAGTGCTGTTCTGGAACCATTTTAGTCAATATACCATCAGTTATCCTGCAGACTGATGCCAGTGCACTAGGTTGGGGTGCTACTGATACCGTCTCGAGCTGCGGTGGCAGATGGGATCTGCAGGAATCATCCATGCTTCAATCACACGGCATTAACTATTTAGAGTTGTTGGGTGCACTCTGTGGGTTAAAGGCTTTTTGTACCAACAGGCATCATGTACATGTCCAACTTCAGATTGACAACACTACCGCAGTAGCGTACATTAATCACATGGGTGGCAGTAAGTCTGTATCCTGTGATAGGTTGTCTAATCTCCTCTGGCACTGATGTATTGCACGAAACATCTGGGTTTCAGCTATCTATTTACCAGGAAGGTATAACACAGTGGCAGACACCAGGTCACGAGAGTTCAATGATAACAAAGAATGGATGTTAAATCACAAAGTGTTCAATGATATTGTTCTTCATTATGGTGTACCGGACATTGATCTGTTTGCTTCCAGGCTCAATCATCAGTTACCAATTTATGTGTCATGGGAAGTCCTTCCCAGGGGAAGTAGCGGTGTATGCATTCTCGCTACACTGGGGTGGTAAATTTGTGTATGTATTCCCCCCATTATGCCTCATTACTTGATGTGTGGCAAAAATTCAGCAAGATTCCGCCACTGGCATTCTGGTAGTGCCAGACTAGCCTACCCAGCATTGGTTCCCTCTGGTTCTAGCCTTAATTACACAGCCTTTTATGGTAGTGCCCAAGAGCAGAAATCTGCTGGTGCACCCAGTGACAGGGGATAGCCACCCTCTTCATGACCGTGTACATTTGTTGGTTTGCAGATTCTGAGGAGACCATTCCTGGGGCTCGGGCTTTCAGAGCATACCGTTGATGTCATCACCTCGGCCTGGATGAAGAGCACTCAGAAACAGTACATCTCTCAAATAAGAAAATGGGAGATGTACTGTTCCCGCTCTCACATTTCATATCACACAGCTTCAATCACTGATGTTTTTGGAATTTCTATCGTCACTCTATCACGATAACAAACTTAGTTGCAGTGCCATTAACAGTGCCCGCAGTGCTTTGCCCAATTATTTACGGCTGGGCACACCACACGGTAGGGTCCCAGCCTTTAATAACCAAATTTATGAAGGGCGTCTTTAACTCCACTCCACCTAGACCCAGGTACACACACATTTGGGATGTCAGCATGGTCCTCACGCTGCTCTGTCAGTGGGCACCAGTTTCATCTCTGTCCCTACACCATCTGACATTGAAAGTAGTTATGCTCATGGCCCTGGCCTCAGCACAACAGGTCCAAACGCTACAAAAACTCAGATTGGACAGTATGAGTTCGTCCGGCAATAACGTCACCTTTTTCGTTCGGGATCTCGTCAAACAGAGCAGGCTAGGGGTACTAAGGCTCAAGTTGAGTTTCATGGCATATCCCTCAGATCCACGAGTGTGCGTCGTATCATCCATAACCCAATATATTAAGGTCACCAGGAGCTTGAGAGGCTTGGAACTCTCCTTCTTTGTCAGCTACACCAAACCTCACAAACAGGTTACGGTGCAAACCATCTCTCGATGGATCAAACAGGTTCTGGTGTGTGCAGGAGTGGACACTGACATTTTTAAACCTCATTCCACCAGGGCTGCATCGACGTCAGCAGCAAGGGACATGGATGTACCTTTGACCAAATTCTGGCGGCTGCGGGATGGTCGAATGAGAGGACGTACCAGACGTTTTATAATAAGCCTATCGCCAGATCCGGGGGTTTTGCTGATTCTGTTTTAAGTTCTGTTTCACAGTTGCCCCCTGAGTGAGAGGGGTTACTGTTTATTTTCTTTCTTGTTATTAAAGCATTAGTATTGTCAAACATGTCATGTTTGAATGCATTAATTTTTTCTCACTCGTCCTGGTCCATTGATCCAGCTGTGACGCGTGGACTCATTCCTCGGCATGAAATCACAGACCTTCAAAGTCTTCACGTAGTCACTCACGTGACTCCGAAGTAAAATAGTAAGATTAAATGAGAACTTACCAGTTTGAAGTTTGATCGTTATTTTATGAGGAGTTACGATGAGGGATTACCTGCCCTCCGCTCCCTACCCTCATAATATAACAATCATCTGGTAGTTCTAGTCATCTGTAATCTTATTATGTTAGTTCAACAACTGTTATCTGTGACTTCACACCGTTGCTTTGAAGATTGACTCGCATGCGTGGGGGCGGCCTTCTTCACGTAATCCCTCATCATAACTCCTCATAAAATAACGATCAAACTGCAAACTGGTAAGTTCTCATTTAATCTTACTATTTTGTTTAATCTTTTTTTACTCTTTGGTATTTTAAATATGTTCATTTTAAGATTAAAATAAAAATAATAAAAGACGAACAAAAACATATTGATAAAAATAGAAGGATTTGTTCTACAAAATTTGGATTCATTCAAAAGGCTGCACGTAATGGCCCAGAAGGCCGCAGGTTCCCCACCCCTGCACTTGAATCTTCCCCTCTGTTATCAGGCTTCTGAACAGTTCTCCCCTAAGCAAGGGAACTGTCCGATTCAGCTCTACCCCATTGCGGACATTGGACTTTGACTCTGGAACAGTAGCACTGCAATGCTGAGAACTATTATCCGCACTCTGTATCTTCCCCCTTCGTTCTACCTATTGTACTGAGGCTTGATGGCATTTAGTACAGTATTATCTAACCTAATTGAATAGCATGGAAAACAAAGCATTTTCACTGTAACTTGGTACATGTGACAATAATAAACTTAAACCTAATCTAAACCTTTGTCCTTTATTCTATGGTGAGAAATCCAGCAGACTTTACTTCTGCTAAGCATTGGGATTCTGTCTCTAACTCCCAGATTGCTGCTCTGCCTGTGACTGCAGGTGAAAGTTGGGTGCTCGACACTTTTGGCATGACCTGGATCACCTCCCAGTCTCTGCCTGGGCCAGTGAGCTGACCACTTCCCAAGGCGAAGACAGAGGAACGTTAATCTGAACCTGACTCTCCAAAATCAGCCGGGATCGTGTCGGCCTCCCGCCCGGCCCCATCGTTGATCTAACGCTGCCCGTCTCAGTGCGGGTGGAGCGGAGTGAGATCTGTTTCCCCTCCCTTTCAGTTTCAGTTTAGTTTATTGTCGCGTGTACTGAGGTACAGTGAAAAGCTTTTGTAGCGTAATCAGTCAGCAGAAAGACAATGCATGATTATAATTGAGCCATTCACAGTGAACAGATACACGATAAGGGAAAAAAGTTTAGTGCCAGATAAAGCCAGTATAGTCTGATCAAAGATAGTCACCACTGAAGTAGATAGTAGTTCAGCACTGCTCCCTAGTTGTGGTAGGACGATTCAGTTGCCTGATAACAGCTGGGAAGAAACTGTCCCTGAATCTGGAGGTGTGCATTTTCACACTTCTACACCTTTTGCTCGATAAAAGAGGGAGTGGCCAGGGTGCGACCCGTCCTTGATTATGGTGCTGTCCTTGCCGAGGCAGTGTGAGGTATAAATGGAGTCAATGGAAGGGACGTTGGTTCATGTGATTGTTGATTTAGAGTCCTCGTAATAATAATGTCCTCACACCATGACACAGTTTATTAGGAATAAGCAACTACAAATTCTCACCTGAGAGTTTACTTTTAGACTAACGGAGTGCAGTAGACTGTGACGCTAACAAGCTAGTGTGCATAACTACAAATGCATGACTCATAGCATGAGCCACTAATCTACATCTCCCCTCTTAAAGAATCAATAGCAATGTATACCCATAACTAAGCAAAGCAAATGTATGTAAAGTCAAATATAATCCGGATACTTCACAACCGGCCTGCAAACACAACAGGCACATGTAAGATAGAGGCCATCTCCATTCTTTTTCTCCTGCATCACTTACCTCCTTTAATGGTGCAGCACTACACCCTATCGGCCAACTACAGTTACGTTGGTAAGTTCTCATTTAATACGTCTCAACGCGCGTGACCACATTTTGGATTTCTACGTGGTACGCAAGAAGGTACCATCCATACTGGGTGCCGATGTATGCCATGACATGGGTTTGATTTCCTTCAGCCCATCAGTCTGTCCACTGACTATAGGCTGTGATTTTACACATCACATTTTACTTTGGAGTCACGTGAGTGACTTCGTGAAGACCCCGCCAGCACACATGCGCGACATATCTTCGCGCGCATTAGCCTCAACAAGCTGGGGGGGAGTGCGCTCTCTCCACCAGCTCCTTCATAAGGACCGTCGGGTAAGTACAAACCTTACTCCTACAGGATGGAGAAAGGGAAACGGAAGGCAACGCTCTCCAGGAGCCGCGGAGCATCGATCAGCCAGCGGCCTTTGTCACCGGAGCTGCAAGCACCACCGGCAGCTTCAGGACGGTCGGGGGCAAGAATGCGGAAGTCGGGCGCTCCCGTTACACCACCGGACTCCGAAGTAAAATAGTAAGATTAAATGAGAACTTACCAAGTTCGAAGGTTGATCTTTATTTTATGAGGAGTTGCGGTGAGGGATTTTGTGCCCTCCGCTCCCACCCTCTATCATAAGGTCAACTGGGAAGTTCTACGTTCTTCATCTTACTATTTTCAGTCATGGTGCGTTCTGTGATTCCACACCGCTGCTTTGAAGGATGTAACGCATGCGTGCTGTCGGGGTCTTCACGAAATCCCTCACCGCAACTCCTCATAAAATAAAGATCAACCTTCGAACTTGGTAAGTTCTCGTTTAATCTTACTATTTTAACACAATACAAGGATTTGTTTAATGACGAGCTGGGCAGGCTGCCTGTGAGATACACAATTACTATTGACCCTGAGGCAATCCCAATTGTTCGTCCAGCTCACAGGATTCCACATGCTATGCGGGATTGCGTACAAAGTGAACTTAACAGAATGGTGGCTCTTGGTGTGATTACTCCCGTAACTGAACATTCAGACTGGGTCTCCACAATGGTTGTCACTATCAAGAAGAATAAAGATGAGATACGGATTTGTATTAACCCCAAGGACTTAAATACAGCAATTAAGAGACCACGTTATCCAATGCGTTCAGTGGACGAGATTGCGGTGCAGATGGCCGATGCAACTGTATTCACAGTGCTAGATGCCATGAGTTCATTCTGGCAAATTCCGCTGGAACATAAATCCTCCAAGCTGACAACTTTCAGTACACCATTCGGACGATATAACATTTTGAGAATGCCCTTTGGTATACGTTCTGCTAGTGAAGTGTTTCAACAATCTATGGAGCAATTGTTTTCCGGATACCCTTGCTCCATCTTAGTGGACGATATCCTCATTATCCTCATTGCTGGGAAAACGATCGAGGAACACGACGCCAATCTGACAAACTCAATCCCAAAAAATGCAGATTCAGAGTGAATGAGGTAAAATACCTAGGCCATATATTTACCAAGGACAGCCTGAAAACTGATCCAGCGAAGACCAGTACCATTAATGAACTTTCAGCACGCATGGATGTGCCCAGCTTTCAGAGGTTCCTTGGCATGGCGAACTATTTGAGCAAATTCATTCCAGATTTCAGCAAAACGTCAGCCCCATTACGCTATCTCACACACAAAGACTCTGCTTGGACCTGGCATGAACAACAACAGACAGCATTTGACACTCTTAAACGGCGGATGTTGTCCACTCCTACAATAGCATAATTTGATCATAGACTGCCTATTACACTTACATGTGATGCCTCACAACGTGGCCTGGGCGTGGCATGCCTTCAAAATGATGGCCATGGAAATAAGCCTGTTGCCTATGCCTTGCGCATATGTCTGACACAGAACAACGATACGCCCAAATGGAAAAGGAGTTGCTAGCGGTTGTTTTCGCCTGCAAAAAGTTCAACAATTTCATCTTTGGTCACACTGTTACAATTGAAACCGACCACCAACCTCTTATCAGGATTTTCCGTAAACCTATTCATAACTCTCCCGCATGCCGACAACGAATGTTACTACAGCTTCAAAAATATGACATCGTCCTCACCTACAAACCTGGCAGACACTCTTTCACGTGCACCTCGGAAGACCTGCGAGGATCTACCCTCGCAGGATGATGACTTTTTTGTGATGTCCGTATTTCATCCCTTCATCATGGATGGAGGACCTGGTTGCCCACACTGCCACCGACAAGACCCTACAGTCGCTAACTTCTGTCATTAAGCACTACAACGTTCCATTCCCAGTTCAACCTTTCTTCCCTGTTCGGGACGAATTTGTGCTACAAGACAGAATTGTTTTAAAAGGACATAAGGCCGTGGTTCCTGTTTCGCTGCATCACCGGTATTTTGACACTGTCCATGCAGGACACCTAGGAGCTGAAGCCACTGTTTCACAGGCAAAAAGCATGTTTTACTGGCCTGGCATAGCTGAATACATCAACGGAAATGTGGCAGCTTGTGCTGTGTGCAATAGCCTAGCACCTCATCAACAAAAGCAACCACTTCTGCCACATCCTGTACCTGCGCTCCCATGGTCTACATTGGAAGCCGGTATATTTGAGTGGCACGGCAAGCAGTACCTGGTGCTCGTGGATTCATATTCAGGGTGGTTCGACATTGATTTTCTCAGCAGCCCCACTTCCATCGGCGTGACTTCAAAATTATCTCGTCATTTTTCAATCCATGGATCTCCAGGCAAGCTGTTGACTGACAATGGCAGCCAGCTCACCAGCCAACCATTCAGAGAGTTTGCCAGACGCTGGAATTTGCACCACATCACCAGCAGCCCTGACTATCCACAGTCTAATGAGCTGGCTGAACGGGCTGTCAGAAGTGCAAACCAACTCATGGAGCGCTCTCACAGGGCCAAATCTGATGTATTCCTGGATTTGCTCAACTTACGTAACATTTCCCGTGACCCTGCCTTGGGTTCATCTGCTCAATGATTATTGTCAAGGCAGACCCGTACCCCATTGCCCTTCGCAGAACAAACGTTAATCCCACTTCTGACACCTTGTTGATTTAGAGTCCTCATAATAATAATGTCCTCATACCATGTCAGGTTATACACAGTTTATTAGGAATAAGCAACTACAAGTTCTCACATGAGAGTTCACTTTTAGACTAACAGAGTGCAGTAGACCGCAACACTAACAACATAGTGGGCTTAACTACAAATACATAACTCATAGCATGAGCCACAGTGATGGTCTGGGCTGTGTCCACAACTCTGCAATTTCCTGAGGTCGTGGATGAAGCTGTTCCCAAACCAAGTGGAGATATCTGATCTCAACAAAGGGAGATCCGGTGGCGCTCCAGTTCCCTCTGCTGGGCAGTTCTCTCATTGCTGTCACAATACAATACAATACAATACGGTTTTATTCTTCACATTGCACATAAAGTGCAAGTGAAATGAATTTGCCAGCAGCGGTACAATGATAAAGAACACACAATACACAATAAAAATGTAACACAAACATCCACCACATCATTCATCACTGTGGTGGAAGGCACAAAATTTGGCCAATCCTCCTCCATTTTCCCCCGTGGTTGGGACCTCCACCCTCCACAGCCATCGCTGCGGGCGTCCAGATGTGCAAACAAGGTAAAAAGTCCAGGTAAGTCCTGAATCGGTGCCTCCCCACCGGAGACCGGGGCTTCAGGCTGGTGTAGGCCGCAGGCCGGCGGTCGGAGATTTAAAGTTCGCGCCGCAGCCAGAAGCACCGCAGACTGCTGGGCCGGCGGTCTGGAGCTCCCCTCCAGGGATCCCTGGCGAGGGACCCCGCTCCTGATGGTAAGTAAGTCCCCGCTGCGTCCTCGGTAGAAGTAGGCCGCGGGCCGGCAGTTGGAGCTCTTTTTCCCCCGGGTACCCCACGAGGGATCCCAGGCTGCGGACGCTGCGCCAGCTGGAGCTCTGCAGACCGCGGCTTCAGGCTGCCGGCTGCCGCGGGCCAGCGAAACGGAGCGCTCCCCTCCGGCGAGACCCGGTGAAGGCTCGCGCGCTCCACGTTGAGAGTCCAAGCTGCGCACGCTGCTGAAGCCCCAGGCGCGACACCGGGAAAGGCCGCGCCAATCCTCGCTGTTAGGCCACGGGGGAGGCGATATGGAAAAAGTCACCTCTCCGTGGAGGGGGCAACCAAAGCCCCCTTACCCCCCCCACACCACCCACCACACAAGACACAGAGAGAAACATTGAACACAGACATGAAAACATACTAAAAAAACGAAAAAAAGTTGAAAAAAACGAACACGGTGCTGACAGGTCTGCCGGCTTGCAGAGCCCCCACCGACAAATGCTGTTCTCACAGCCTCTGCTCCATCATCTTACTGGGCTCCAGATAGCCTTTGGTGGCCAGTATTATGGGACCATACTTTGTGTCTGAAATCAAATAATTGGGTCAGAGAAGCACTGGACCAAACCAGAGAAAAAAATGATCAGAATAGTGAGACTGAAGTGTGAGGAAAATAAAATATTGTTTAGTTTAGTTTTTCTCTTCCAATTTTCCTCTTCCAATTAAGAGGAAGATGGCGGCACGCGTGAATGCAGTGGCTCAGCACTCCCCGAGTCAGGGCTCCTTGTTAGTTATTTTATTATTAGTTTATTTATTTTTAAATGCCACGAACACATGTGGGAATGTATCGCACAGCCGACACAAACTACCGGAAATCGGTGTGACGCTCGGTGTCAGCTGTGTTTTACACTACGCTAAATTCAACCACAACATACCTGTAGAGCTTGTTAAATCACCCGGGTCTCCATGGATTACTCTCCCTCCCAGAAGGTGACGATGGCAACACTGAGAGAGGGAACAGAAGTGAGGCCGCCGGGCTGGGATACGCGGTAGGATGGAAAAAAACCCGAACAAACCTCCACTGCCACGCCTTTTCATCGCGAACGTAAAATCACTTACCAACAAGGTGGATGAACTGGAACTCGTCACAACAACACAGAAAAGCTTACAGGACTGCAGCTTTATGATTATCACAGAAACAAGGCTCAACCCGATGATCCCAGATGAGGCTATCAGGCTAGTGGGCCACGCAGCTCACCGCCATGATAGGAACAGTGACTCCAGTAAGAGCTGGGGGGGGAGGGACTTTGTATATACACAAATAACAGCTGATGCACAGATGTTAAGGCCATTGATGACCACTGCTCTCCGCACCTGGAATATTTATCCATGAAATGTCGCCCCTTATATATGCCACGGCAATTCACGGTTGTCATAATCATGGCGGTATATATACCGCCAGATGCCAATACCGCTACTGCTTTGGGCTCTCTGTTTACTGTCATTAGCAGACAACAGAGCGCCCATCCTGACGGGGTCTTCATAATAGCAGGGGATTTCAACCAAGTGAAACTAAAGAATGTGCTCCCTAAATTCTATCAACATGTGCAATGCCCCACAAGAGGTAAAAACAAACTGGACCATGTCTATAGCAACATAAAAAATGGGTACAAAGCATCGCCTCTCCCAATCTGACCACATCTCCCTATTTTTAACCCCAGCATATAGACCACTCATCAATGCAGTCAAACTAGCTGCTAGGGACATTCAAGTCTAGCCTGAGGGAGCTTCTGAGCAATTTAGGCAGTGGACATCAAAAATTGTCAAAATAAATTGGCATCAAAAATGTGTCTAGAAATTCACTTTCGTGACCCATGTCTCACAACTGCATGAAATTTTGCACAGATTTAGATAAAATAGTAAGATTAAATGAGAACTTACCAGTTTGAAGTTTGATCTTTATTTTATGAGGAGTTACGATGAGGGATTACGTGAAGAAGTCCCGCCAGAGCGCATGCGCGTCAATCTTCAAAGCAGCGGTGTGAAATCACAGATAACGGTAATTGTAGTAATATAGTAAGATTAGAAACCTAGAAACTACCAGATGACCTTTGTGATATGAGGGTTGGGAGCGGTGGGCACGTAATCGCTCATCGTAACTCCTCATAAAATAAAGATCAAACTTCAAACTGGTAAACTCGTTTAATCTTACTATTTTACTTCGGAGTCACGTGAGTGATTCTGTGAAGACTTCAAAGCTCTGTGATTTCTTTCCATGGATACGAGTCCATACGACACACTACCTCGGTTGACACAGGAGGATTAATAACAAATAATGCATTCAAACATGATACAGCTTTATTTAACAAAAGAAAAACCAATAGCGACCCCGCTCTCCCAGGGGGAAGGTACAAAACAGAACTCAAAATAGAATGGCCATACACCCCTGGTGTGGCCAGCGGTTTGTGGCAAAACAGTTCAAAAGTAATTTCTTTGGACCATCCTGCGGCCGCAAGGATTTTGTCTAGAGGGACGTCCAGTGCCCTTGCTGCTGATGTTGATGCCGCCTTGGTGGAGTGAGATTTAAAAATATCAGTGTCAACTCCAGCGGCAGCCAGAACCTGTTTCAGCCACCTTCAGATGGTCTGTGCCGACACCTTTTTGTGAGGCTTTTTGTGACTGATAAATAAAACCAATTTGGCGCCTCTAAGGCACTTGGTGACCTCAATATACTGCCTTAAGTGCTTAACTACACATAGGCAAAGATCCAAGGGGTATGCCCTAAATTTAAGTTTAAGCCCTGACATCCCTGGCCTGCTCTGTTTAAGTAAATCATAAACATAAAAGGTTATGTTGCTGACAGATGAGACCATCCTGTCCAGTCTAATTTTCTGCAATGTCTGGATACATTGCGCTGAAATCAGCGCCATGAGCATAACCACTTTAAGAATGAGTCTGGGCAATGACAGAGATGTTACTGGGGCCCATTGACAAAGCAATACAAGAACCATACTCACATCCCAGATTTCCGTGTACCTGGGCCTGGGGGATTACAATTAAAAATACCCTTCATCAACCGAGATATTAAAGGGTGAGACCCAACAGATTGTTGTCCCCTTCCTTGCCATTGGTAGGATGATAAGGCACTTCTGGCACTATTGATGGCACTATAGCCAAGCCGCTCATCAAAATATAGCGTGGAAAGAAATTCCAACACATCAGGTACGCTTGCCGTTATAATATGAAATATTCGACTGCAAGCAGAACACCTCCTTGATATGAGAAATATATTGTTTTTTAGTGCTATCCCTCCAGGCTGCAGTAATCACATCCACCGTACGCCCTGGATAGTCCGAGCCCCAGGAACGGTCTCCTGATAATCTGCAAATCAATAGATTAATACGATCATGTAGTGGATGATTCTCCCCAGTTACAGGATGAACCATGCTTTTGGGGATCGCCATAAAAGGCTGTGTTATTAGTCTCAAAACTAGTGGAAACCATGGCTGTGTAGGCCAATCAGGAACTACCAGACTACCTGAGGCCGAGTCCTGCTGAATTTTAGTTAAGCATCGGCTGATGAGGCAAAATGGGGGAAAAGCATATAAAAACATTCCACCCCAGTGTAGCGAGAAAGCATCTACAGCCACTGCCCCAGGATCTGGTTCTCATGAGACATATTTTGGTAACTGGTGATTCAATCTGGATGCGAACAAATCAATCTCTGGTACGCCATACCGAGCGACAATATCATTGAATATTTCACAATTCAACATCCGTTCTGCATTGTCATTAAATTTTTGTAATCTGGTGTCTGCCACCACGTTAAATCTACCTGGTAAATAGGTAGCTGAAATACAGATGTTTCTTGTAATACACAATGCCAGATAAGGTTAGTCAAGTTATCACATGATACCGACTTGATTCCACCCATGTGACTAACATATGCTACTGCTGAGTGTTGTCAATCTGAAGCTGCACATGCAAATCATGCATAGTAGTACAATACGCTTTTAACCCATAGTGCTCCCAACAATTCTAAATAGTTAATGCCACGGGATTGAAGGATTAATGCTTCATGCATATTCCACCTGCCACCACAGCTGGAGATAGCATCAGTAGCTTCCCATCCTGGAGCACTTACATCAGTTTGTAAAATTATTGAAGGTGCATCAACTCGAATTTTGTTGGAGCAGTGAGGAATGTTAGTTATCCACCATTGTAACTCAGCAAGAGCTTCAGCTGGTAATTGCATAGGCCTATCAAAATGACCTGCATGCTTTATGAGTGCCTGCTACTTTGCACGTTGTAAATTTTGATAATGTAAAGATCCAAACTCTGCGGCTGGAAATGCTGCTACTAATTTGCCAATTATACTAGCCACATGCCGAATAGAAGGATGTTGCTCATCAATGAGGTTGTTCCAAGCTTCTATTAATTCTGACCTCTGACCTGGAGGTAGAGTCACAGACAGGTGAATTGAGTTAATGGTGAAACCCAAATAATTAATGACTCTAGATGGTATCAATTTGGACTTAAGTGGATGGATAAGAAATCCCAATCTTTTAAACATGAGTTTGGTAGATGAAACTGATAAAGCAGCTGACCATGACAATATGATTCCAAATAGGCCATGACAATATGATTCTGAGCCCGGATTAGACCCAATGCTGGCTTTAACAACTTTGTAAAGAGCCTGGGAGCCGAACTTAATCCATTAGGCAATGCCTTAAACTGCCATAATTGCTTCATCCAGTTAAATTTCAAATATCTCCGGTGGTTATGATGAATGGGTACTGAATAGTATGCATCTTTGAGATCTATGCATGCCATATAGCATCCTTTGGAAACTAGTTGCTTAGCAGTAACAAAAGTTTCCATTCTGAAGTGTTTATACTGCACAAACTGTTCAGCCAATTCAGATCCAGAATGATTTGACACCCACCATCTTTCTTTTGTGTAGGGAATATATTAGACACAAATTGGTGAGATTTATGGACATATTTCTCAATTACCCCTTTTTTAGCTAGTGTTTAAATTTCAGCTTGAACATCTAAAGACTGTTGTTGTGAAAAACAGTATGTCCATTTAGGAGTATGCTGTGTGGGTGGACATAATTTGAAAATAAACTCAATTCAGAAACCAAGTATGCTGAGCTGTATAAACAAGTCTGAAGTTATACAACTCTACTCATTGAAAAACAAATGTAACCTCCCACCAACTTGTGACTGGCCCATAAATTTCTTAAAAGAACCAGATGCACCTACCTCCAAAGTTGGTGTATACTTCTTCCCCCGGGTTTTCGAGGGGAAATTTGGTGTACGCCAGTTGCGTAAAGTTGGCTGGGTCCGGCTTGGACCTTGACCTGCAGCCATTACAGCGAACCGTTGGTAGGGGTGCTGGCGCCGGGGAGGATTCTTGTTGGCCGGTTGAGCTTTTATGAGTCCCACCATCTTCGTCTCGTCATCCAACTCACAAATCTGTTTAGACAGGTCCTCCCCGAAAAGCAAATTTGGCGGCCACACATTGCTTGTTCCGCAAAGTGCAGCTAATTTGGGGTTTAACATGGGGTGGATAGCACTTTTTCCTAAGCATCCTATTGTTCTTCCGAGAGAGCCCCATCATCCACGGACCTGGCAAATGCCGTGATATCTGAGGCAAGCAGCTTCTGGACATTTTGGAGCCTTAGCTCTTGGGCTCTGACCCCCACACCCATGTGACCCCAAATTGGGTGGTTCACCGTCGGAACTCGCAGTGAAGCACAGTTGGTAGGAGTTAAATACTTTTGTGAGGTGTCCTCCTTGGTGAGTTCCTGCAACTGGTGCAGTGACTCCAACTCTCCAGCTTTCGGCGGGAGATCGCCCGCTGAAAGGGCATTTTTGCAAAATCTCCCGCTCTCCCGCTTGAGATATAATTTCTCCCGCCCGGGCGGGAGAGTTGGAGTCACTGCTGGTGGGTGACTATATAGTTAATGGTCTTGGCCTTCATTCAGTGGACCGCCTGTTCCAGCTGGAATGGCAAATCTGGATGCCAGGCTTGGCACCCCAGATTCCTGGTCTCCTAGTCTGGGGGTATGCTCACTGGTTTCACCCCCGACCTCGGAGTCAGAACAAAACTGACTCCGGGCACACTCCTCCTCCATGAGGGGTGCATTAAGCAGCCCTTCTACAGGGACTGCTGCCACGGGCCCGAGAGGGGGCCTGCAGATATAAGGCTCATCTTCAGTGAGCACATTAGCATGGAGCATCCTCTCCATGAGGTGCTCCACTCTGGACAGCCGCCCAAAAACGGCATCCATAATAGGAGGGCTTTCCTCCTGGCCCGACTCATCTGAGTCTACGGGCCGCACTGTCTTTTTTGGAGCTTTCCAGCCCACCGGAGTAGCCATGGTACCTCCTACCGGCAGCAAGTCGGAAGCCACTGGCCGTGCCACCAGTGACTCTGCAGGGGAAACAAACGGCCGCCCGCTACCCACACTGCCACGGTCTCCCGTAACCGATTTAGTGGCGGACGGTCTGGATTTTCCCTTCAGCATTTTCACACGGTCGACTTGTTCCTGTGGACAAGAATTTACAGACCGTTACAGAACTGAAGTTAAGTTTAAAGCACTTACCTCAGGTTTTAAACTTACCGCTGGTGGGGCTACGCGCCTGCCAGCCCGTCAGTGCGCCATGCGTCAGACGTAATGACGCGCCTGCACTCTGGCGGGACTTCTTCACGGAATCACTCACGTGACTCCGAAGTAAAATATAATTGAGAAGGAAGTCACAACGTGTTAATGCTAAAAGTTGCACATTAAATAATTAAACTAATTAACAAAAAATGATATTGAAAAAGTAAGAGGGGACTCTTTCCTCCTTTCAAGAATTGCAGGAGAAATACAATCTGAACACTAATAATTTTTTCAGATACCTCCAAGTTAGAGACTATGTGAGAACATACAGACAAGACTGCTCCTCTGCAGGTCCAGACAAACTTGATGAGTGTTTGAATAGACATGCAGATACAGAGAAGTTGATATCGCACATTTACAATGCCCTCCAAAACATCGACACCCCATCATCTGAGGTTTATAAGCATTCATGGGAGGATGAGATGGGTCAACAAATCTCCAAGGGTATATGGGACAAAAGCCGACAATACATCCCCTTAAATGCCAGACACTGCCTGATCCAGTTTAAAGTGTTACACAGGCTATATTACTCAAATACCAAATTGAGCAAGATCTTCCCCAGTGTTTCCCCTCTTTGTGATAAATGTCAGTCTCCTTAACCCACAGTTTTGTATTGTGTACAAAAATAGAAAGTTTTTGGATGGAAGTATTCAGCGTCACCTCCAAAACACTGACAACTCCATTAGAGCCAGACCCAAAATTGATAATACTGGGAATATCAGAGGCATGTAGCAACCTAACGGTTTATCAAAGATGCTTTCTCGATTACAGTCTAATATCAGCAAAACAACCCCATAAATTCTGAAAAAAGACAACAGTCCCCTCAGTGAAGGTGTGGATTACTGAAATTACGGATACACAACATCCATAATCTGTAAGAATTAGGTTTATCTTGAATGACAAACCGGAACAATTATTAAAAATATGGTCTCCTTTTATTGAATTTCTTGAGCAATACAATGGTTGAACACAAATTTGAAATTGATCATAGGACTGGGTGAGCGGACATTTGCGTGGGTCGATGGACATATTTCCTCTTTTTTCTTCTTCTTTTCATTTTTCTCATTCCTTTCTCTTCTCTTTCTTCTCTTTTCAACTTAATGTTCAGTTTCTAAAATGTTAAAATTGAAGCTGTGCTAGAATTGCTTCCAATAAAATATATATTAAAAAAAAGTAAACGTAAGCACCATCTAGTGTCCACTGCCCATATCACACCATGGGGAGCCTATTTCCATGTTGCAGTCTGTTTAAACCATTTATTATTATACTATATATACATATACATATACATGTACATATACATATACATATACATATATATATATATACATATACATATACATATACATATACATATACATATATAATATAGTATAACAATATATAGTATAATAATATATGGTTTATATATATATGACGTGAATTTGATTTGATTTGATTTGATTTCATTTATTGCCATTGTCCACAATGCAGAGACAACAAAATTATTTTTCCCTAACAGTCATACAAAAATTTTTGTTTGTAAAACACAAAACACAGAACACAGTAGTCCACAACACAAACATCCCCACAGCAGCACCAAAGTTCCCCACTGTGAGGGAAGGAACCAAAGTCCAGTCGACCTCCTTGCCGATGTTCCCCAATGTTCACCCGTGGTTGGGGCCTCCCGAGCACCCCGTAGTTGCCGCTATGGGCGGCCCGATGTTCAGGCCCTCTCGCCGGGAACCTCTCATCGGCCACCTTCCACCGGAGTCCGCGGCTACCGATGACCACAGCCCGCGCTGGGCGGAGATTCACGCTGGTGACCCCCGACAAAGGGTCCCAGGACTCTGCGATGGTAAAGTCAGCGCCGCCCGCATTGGGAGCTCCGCACCCACACCTCCGCGATGTTGGAGCAGTGGCCCAGCACTCCGGAGCTCCAAGCGGCGATCCCAAGAAGGCCTCGCCCGCTCTGCGATGTTTCCAGCGCCTCGCCCCGGCTGCTGAAGCTCTGGTCCAGTCCTGGCAGGAAAGGCCGCGCCAATCCAGTTGGTAGGCCACGAGGGGGGGGGGGGGGGGGGGGGGGCGAGGACACGACTTGGATAATAGCCGCATCCACGCTAGGAAGCGACTATGACTGTAATCATATACAATTATGCATAATTATATTATATAAAATAATATAAGGAATATAATTGTGAGTGTGTATTTTGAATGAGACTGCCACAGAGGTCCGGCTCCTGAACCAGCCTAATTAATGGGTGAGGGCAGTTCCTCTGTGTTCCCCCGTTTACTGAACCCCACTGACTGCCAGTGTGCAGAATGGGGGTCAAGGCCATAGTGGGACTGGGGCAGTGCCAGGCTGGGGGAAGGCTAAGGCATCTTCTACTGACAGGAAAATGCCTAACCCTAACCCTAACTCGCCCCCCTTCCAGAGCTCTCAGCTGGAGCTGGAACCGTTTTGGGACCGGCTGCAGGCTACGTACTTGTGGCCCCGCAGCACGTCCACCTCGGTCAGCATGCCCTTCTGGATCATCGTGGTGATGATGGTGGGGAGCAGCACTGCCCTGCACGCCGCCTGGACCGCCTTCAGCACCCCCATAGCGCCGGATCCGTCAGACCACCCACACGCTCGCTGCAACACCGGCCTACCAACAGCCTGACCGGCGATTCGCAGCGCCCACCAGCCATCCGATCACTCGCAGTACCCAACGGAGGCCCGGCCTAACTCTCACCACCCACCGGAGGCCCGGCCCGACCGACCACTACCACCACCAACCGGAGGCCCGGCCCAATTCTCACCGCCCAACAATATTGAACAGTTCACATCATAACTTTATAAAGATAAATCTATTAAAAAACAAAATGATCAGCAAAGTGAGCATAGCCTTTATTCATTGGAAACCTTGCTATTGTTTTGATGTAACTAGGAGGCAGCCACGATCCCAGGGTCCTCGCTGTCTAGCGACCGTGAAACAAAGTGCAGAATTGGTCAATTTGCGTCTGACCTCAATGTCAAACATGCATTGATTGGGCAATTACTACTCGGAAAATTTGAGGTTTTTCTTATATTTTTAAAAAATGTGCAGGTTCTTGACGAGTTTCAGGTATGATTTACATAATATTTATATAATATTTCTACACAATATGTTAAAAATTCAGGGTCACAAACTTGAAAGCAAAAGCACCTCGGCCCACAGCCTAATTACAGGACTGCTTTAACCGAACCGACTGGGACTTGTTTGAAGCCGAGGAGATTGAAACCTACACCTCCACTGTACTTTTTTTACATAAAAAGCTGTGTGGACAATGTCACTAACACTAAACGCATCCATATCCCTCCCAACAACAAACCATGGATGACCAAAGGCATCTGACTCCTTTTAAATGTCTGCAATATGGCTTTTCTGTCCGGCAACACAGAGCTGTATAGTGTGGCCAGGTCCGACCTGAAGCGGGGCATCAGGAATGCTAAAGCAGCCGATAAGCGAAGGATTGAGAGTCATTTCAACAACTCAGACTCCCGTCGTGTATGGCAAGGTGTACGGCACATCACCGACTACAAAAACGATGCCAACTCATCCACCAGCAACAGTGCCTCTCTGGCAGAACAGCTCAACCACTTCTTTGGCCGCCATGAAGGAGAGAGACGGTCATGCCCATTACTCCAGCTCCAACACCGGTACCCGGACATGATGTCGAAGGACGAGGAGCCGAAGCAAAGAACTGTAAGCCAAATAACCAAATGGAACGAAGCTGAAAAGCCAAATAACCTAAAGCGTGCGAAGCCAAAATTCCAATTAACCGAAAGGGCAGGACGCCTAAAAGCGAACTAATTGAAAGGGTGGGACGCCTAACAACCAACTCACCGGAAGGCCACCATGCCGAAACGCCAACTAACTGAAAGGCGGCGTCGCCTAGAAGCCAACTCACCGAAAGGCCGCTGTGCCAAAAAGCTAAATAACGGACATGATGTCGCGGGGTGGGGCGGGACTTGTCAGTGATTGGTCCAGACCCATGCGTCCGTCACATTACTGGCCGGGGGAGACGGAAGGGTGGGGGTCATTTTCCCACACAAGACCGCCCTGGCTGGAGGTTGACTGGGCACTCTGAACCCGAGCACCAAGTACTAAGCGACCAAAGGAGCGCATCCCTCAGGACAGCCCCCACTCTCCCATAGCCATAAAGATGTCGTTATATTAATTTGATGATCATTTGTTTGTAAAACTGTCAACATTGGCAGTCTTTAATTGTGCAAATTTGTATGTTTATTTTTATTTTTTGAATAAAAGTATTTGTATAATTTAAAAAAAACAGCCAGACACTCATCATACAGTCCTCTGATGTCACACACACACTTCGGAATGTGAACAAACGGAAGGCAGCCGGTCTGGACAGAGTCCTAGGACGGGTTCTCAGGGACCATACTAATGAGTTAACTGACGTATTTACAAAAATCTTCAATCAATCCCTAGCACAATGCATGGTCCTCAAATGACTAAAACCATTGGAAATAGTGTCAGTTCCGAAGCAGACAGCCATAACCTGCCTCAACGACTACAGGCTGGTTGTACTAACACCAAAATCATGAAGTGCTTGGAGAGATTGTTCCTTAAACACAACAAGGCCATCAACCCCGGACCCACATCAATTTGCGTACAGAACAAACAGATCAACGGATGACGCAATTGCCACTGCCCTCCATACTGTACTGCTCCACCTCGAACAACGGGGAGCACACGCACAACTGCTATTTGTGGATTACAGCTCGGCATTCAACACAATTATATACAGTAGAATGGTCTCCAAGCTGTTCGACCCAGGCTTCGAACACAACATCTGCCGATGGATTAAGGACTTCCTTACGGACCGGCCGCAGTCAGTCAGGATGGAACCCCACCATCCCACACTCTGACACTCAGCAAAGGAGCTCCTTAAGGCCGTGTGCTGAGCCCCCTCCTCTATACCTATGACTGTATGACTGTATACCGATTCACAGTATATTCCAGTCCCTTATTGTCCTTGGGTAAAGGGAATAACCATATTACCATATAACAATTACAGCACGGAAACAGGCCATCTCGGCCCTTCTAGTCCATGCCGAACACTTACTCTCACCTAGTCCCATCTACCTGCACTCAGAACATAACCCTCCATTCCTTTCCCAAATATTGGGAATATTGGTAGCAACGTTTAATGAAGTTTAGCCGGTTGATGATGCAGGGACCAATATTTTGTCTTGTTTCATGGCAGTTAGTGCTCTGGGATGACGGAAGATTTGATGACGTGATTTTGTGAATCTCCTTGTAAGTTGCAAAAAGTCTCAGCCTGATTCTGCGGAGCTCTAAGGCATCCCATCCGAGAGAAGTCACCATACTATTCACGCTTGATTTGCGCTTGTGGTAATTACGTACAAAGCGAGCTGCTCGGCGATGTACTTTCTCCAGGGTGATCTTATTGTTGTTGAAAGGATCCCATATAGCTCCACAATAATTAAAATTTGGCCCTGACCAAGGACTTGTAGGCATTCTCTTTGACCGATGTACCACATGTGTGATCATTTTAAGAAGGCCGAGAGTTCTATTTGCTTTGTTAGATACATAACTAATGTGCATTGCCCAACTGAAATCGTTGCTTAATACGACTCCTAGATATGGGTGATGTGACGGGCTGGAGGTCCCGGGGCGGGGCCGTCGATGGAATCATCCGCCCGGGACAGTCACCTGGAAGATCCGGCGGTGAATGTCAGGGGACGGAGCCCGGAGTGGAGAGACTGTGGCCGCCTCTGGGATGCACTGAGGGTGCGGATATATTTTAATGAGCCAAAGCACTGAGGTGAGCGGATATTTCACCGCTCTCTTCACCTGCTCCCTGAACTTGGACTGGGTCGTTGCGTAAATAAATGTGTTCGTGCAGCAGCTGAGATTCTTCAGCAAATACCCGACGTAGTTAAAGATATATTTAGAATCATTCCAAACTGTTCCCGTTGCTGTGATCTGATAATAGACGAACTCCACAACATTCGTCAGCCACAGGAGGATGAAGCTGCCGGAGATGGTGAAGAGTAAAACCACAGACCTCCTCCTGCTCTCCATCTCCAGGTCACTGCGGTTCTCCTCCTTGCTCTCACCCCTCAGCCCCTTACGGACCCGACTGGCCACTAAAATGTGTTGGACTGTCAGAGCGTTGAGCAGCAGGATTACAGCGAAAGGGAGGAATGTAGTTACAATCGTGTCGAGCCAGTCATATGCAACCCACCCGGGGTCAGTGAAATAACTGTCCACCGTACTACAGCGCTATGGAACATTGTCGATGATTGTCCGGGGTTCCTTTGTGAAGTAGCGGGGAATGTTTTTCAGACAGAGCAGAACGCCGGTTGTTGTCAGAATCACAGCCGCAGTTTTCCCGCTGCAATATTTAGTTTTCAGCTTCCGGCAACAAATGGCGACAAACCGATCAAAGGTGAAAGCGACGGTGAACCAGACAGAACAGTCTGTAGCTGCAAATGTCAATAAGTCGATAACAGTGTACACAGGGGTGATGGACAGGAAAGTATCATTAAAGTAATGTACTCAGATCCAATACAAAATGACCGCGGTGATCACGGCCAGTAGATCGGTCACTGCCATGGCCACCAGGTAGCAAGTGGTGCAGGTGGAAAGGCCACACTTTCCCCGGGACAAGATCACAATTGCCACTAAATTCACTGCGGAGAGAGAAGGCGTGATTATAAAGGTGGAAGTTGGGAGTAGGGAGTATTAGGGAGTATAGGCAGCTGCAGAAACAAGAAGGAACTATTGTTAGATTAACAAGTATCAGAATGTCTAACCTCAGAGAAACAATTTCTTATCAGTGTTTCTCTAGCATAGTGAAGGTCGGTCTGTGGAGCCTGCTTGTCTACTAAATTTATTACTGTTAATAGTCAACAAAAAGCGTTGGCGGCCAGAGGGAGGAAGGGAATGAGGAAGGAAGGAGAGGAGGGGGACAGAGTTGGATAAAGGAAGTCACAGAGGGAGAGAGAGGGAAGGAGAGGGGGAGACGGCAGCGCCGGCTACGCGAGCCCGAGGCTTCGGGCCCACTCTGGAACTCCAGGCCTTTTAGCTGAGAAGGGGTACAGATGCCATGCCATCAAAAAAAATCCCGCATCTGCTGAGGAGGTTAACGATATGTAGAAATCGTTCAACATGCTGACGGATGAGGTTTCTGTTGTCAGACAACAGCAGGAAACCATCATGAGAATGGTGGAGGAAGTTAAAGCCCTGAGGCTACAAAATTCCGAGAAGGACAAGCAAATTATGTTGCTGGAGAACCGGGTGGCTGATCTGGAGCAGTACACCAGAATGAACAATATCATTGTCACTGGCCTGGAGACGAAACCCTGCTCATATGCACGGGCGGTGACAACGCTGAACGGAGAGGAGACGAGCGAGCAGGACGCTGCATCTGTGGAGCAACAGGTAATGGCGTTCTTCCACTCAAAAGGGATTGAGTTGGACAGGGACAACATCGAGGCTTGTCACCCGCTCGCACGGAGAGACAAGACGGATCAACCAGCCATAATAATTCGGTTTGCTAACAGGAAACACAAAACTGAAATGCTGAAACAGGGAAGACGGCTAAAGGGTTCGGATGTGCATTTGAATCAACACCCGACAACGAAAAATGCTGACATGGCCAGAAAGGCCCGACTCCTGAGAAAGCAGAAGAAAATTCAATCTACATGGACCGCAAACTGCAAAATATTCATCAAGCTGAAATGGAACACCAGAACAAACTTTTAAACTGAATAAGGGGGTTGGGGTGTCAAATGGGATAATCGAGGATTGAGTTAAAAGGAAAGAAAGTAAAGGGATAGTTAATGACCCCAGAATTAACGGGAAAGGAAGCTCACGAAGGGATAGGAGAGTATGGCCAAGTGTAATAGGGATAGATGTGAAAAGTGAGATGCATAAGGAATTAAAAGTATTGTATATGAATGCACTTGAGGCTCAGTTACAGGTTGGTAGGTATGACATTGTGGGGATTACTGAGGCGTGGCTGCAGGAGTATCGTGCCTGGGAACTTAATATTCAAGGTTATACATCCTATAGAAAGGACAGGCAGGTGGGCAGAGGAGGGGGGGGGGGGGGGGGGTAGCTCTGCTGGCAAGGGATGGAATTCAGTCCCTTGCGAGGAAAGACATAGGAATTGACGAGGTAGAGTCATTGTGGATTGAGTTGAGGAATTGTAAAGGCAAGAAGACACTAATTGGTGTTATCTACAGACCCCCAAATAGTAGCCCGGATGTAGGGTGTAAGTTGTAGCAGGATTTAAAACTGGCATGTAACAAAGGTAATGCCACTGTGGTGATGGGGGATTTCAATATGCAGGTAGACTGGGAAAATCTGGGAGTTTGTAGAGAGCCTCCGAGATGGATTCTTAGAGCAGCTTGTAATGGAGCCAAACAGAGAAAAAGCAATTCTAGATTTAGTGTTGTCCAATGAACCAGATATGATAAGAGAACTCGAGGTAAAGGAACCGCTTGAAGGTAGTTATCATAACATGATTAGTTTTAATCTGCAATTTGCAAAGAAGGAGAACGTTAAATCGGATTTACTCTGATACCCCTAAATAAGATCCAGTGCAACCAATTGCCTTCAGAAATCACCTAATTAGTAAATAGAGTCCACTTGTGTGTAATCTAATCTCAGTATAAATACAGCTGTTCTGTGAAGGCCTCAGAGGTTTGTTAGAGAACATTAGTGAACAAACAGCATCATGAAGCCCAAGGAACACCCCAGACAGGTCAGGGATAAAGTTGTGGAGTAGTTTAAAGCAGGGTGAGGTTATAAAAAATATCCAAGCTTTGAACATCTCACGGAGCACTGTTCAATCCATCATTCAAAAATGGAAAGAGTATGGCACAACTGCAAACCTACCAAGACATGGCTGTCCACCTAAACTGACAGGCCGGGCAAGGAGAGCATTGATCAGAGAAGCAGTCAAGAGGCCCATGGTAACTCTGGAGGAGCTGCAGAGATCCACAGCTCAGGTGGGAGAATCTGTCCACAGGACAATAATTAGTCGTGCACTCCACAAATTGGGCCTTTATGGAAGAGTGGCAAGAAGAAAGCCATTGTTGAAACAAAGCCATAAGAAGTCCCATTTGCAGTTTGCCACAAGCCATGTGGGGGACACAGCAAACATGTGGAGGAAGGTGCTCTGGTCTGATGAGACCAAAATTGAAGTTTTTGGACTAAATGCAAAATGCTATGTGTGGCGGAAAACTAACACTGCACATCACCCTGAACACACCATCCCCACTGTGAAACATGGTGGTGGCAGCATCATGCTGTGGGGATGCTTTTCTTCAGCAGGGACAGGGAAGCTGGTCAGAGTTGATGGGAAGATGGATGGAGTCAAATACAGGGCAATCTTGGAAGAAAACCTGTTAAAGTCTGCAAAAGACTTGAGACTGGGGCGGAGGTTCACCTTCCAGCAGGACAACGACCCTAAACATACAGCCAGAGCTACAATGGAATGGTTTAGATCAAAGCATATTCATGTGTTAGAATGGCCCAGTCAAAGTCCAGACCTAAATCCAATTGAGAATCTCTGGCAAGACTTGAAAATTGCTGTTCACAGACGCTCTCTACCCAATCTGACTGAGCTTGAGCTATTTTGCAAAGAAGAATGGGCAAAAATGTCAGTCTCTAGATGTGCAAAGCTGGTAGAGACATACCCCCAAAAGACTTGCAGCTGTAATTGCAGTGAAAGGTGGTTCTACAAAGTATTGACACAGGGGGGCTGAATACTTTTGCACGCCACACTTTTCAGTTTTTTATTTGTAATAAAATTTGGAAACCATGTATCATTTTCCTTCCACTTCACAATTATGCACCACTTTGTGTTGGTCTATCACATAAAATCCCAATAAAAAACATTTACGTTTTTGGTTGTAACGTGACAAAATGTGGAAAAGTTCAAGGGGTATGAATACTTTTGCAAGCCACTGTATATATTAGTGATTTGGAAGAGGGAATTAGAAGCATAGCAGATGCAGTATAATATAGATAGATTGGTGACAAAAACAAGGGGGCAGATTATTATCTCAATGGGGTTAGGTTAGGTAAGGGGGAGGTGCAGCGAGACCTGGGCGTCCTTGTACACCGGTCACTGAAAATTGGCTTACAGGTACAGCAGGCAGTGAAGAAAGCTAATGGAATGTTGGCCTCCATAACAAGAAGATTTCAGTATAGGAGTAAAGAGGTTCTTCTGCAGTTGTACAGAGCTTTGGTGAGACCACATCTGCAGTATTGTGTACAGTTTTGGTCTCATAATTTGAGGAAGGACATCCTTGTGATTGAGGCATGACAGCATAGGTTCACGAGATTGATCCCTGGGATGGTGGGACTGTCATATGAGGAAAGATTGAAAAGACTAAGTTTGTATTCACTGGAGTTTAGAAGGATGAGGGGGGTTCTAAAAGAAACATATAGAATTATAAAACGACTGGACAAGCTAGATGCAGGAAAAATGTTCCCAATGTTGGGCGAGTCCAGAACCAGGGGCCACATTCTTAGAATAAGGGGCAGGTCATTTAGGACTGAGGTGAGAAAAAACTTTTTCACTTAGAGAGTTGTGAATTTATGGAATTCCCTGCCACAGAGGGCAGTGGAGGCCAAGTCACTGGATGCATTTAGGAGAGATAGAGCTTTAGGGGCTAGTGGAGTCAAGGGATATGGGGAGAAGGCAGGCACGGGTTATTGATAGGGGACGATCAGCCATGATCACAATGAATGGCAGTGCTGGCTCGAAGGGCCGAATGGCCTCCTCCTGCACCTATTTTCTATGTTTCTATGTTTCTAACAAGCCAATGTATTCGTTATTAGGGACCTGGATGAACTGGAAAAATACCAATGAGACAAACCATAACAAGGTAATGGAAGGTACACAAAAATGCTGGGGAAACTCAGCGGGTGCAGCAGCATCTATGGAACGAAGGAAATAGGCAACATTTCAGCCCGAAACGTTGCCTATTTCCTTCGCTCCATAGATGCTGCTGCACCCGCTGAGTTTCTCCAGCATTTTTGTGTACCTTCGATTTTCCAGCATCTGCAGTTCCTTCTTAAACACAAGGTAATGGAATACACTTTGCAGCAAATAAAGAATATTTAAAATAAAAACCACAACCATGATAATTCCTGACCAAAAATATACGTCTCTATCAGGAATAGAAACCTTTGCATATACAGAACATAACATACAGGACATAGAAAATGATATTGATCCGGAAAATAACTTACTTAACAATATCAACAACAGCTGCAGTTATTACACAGATGAGCAATTCAATATAACTTTCCAATCAGAACATAACATAACAATTATCCACTTTAATAGCAGGTCTATGTGCCAACTTCCGCAACATAAAAGAATATTTAAGACAGTTCAAGAACCCATTTAGCATTATAGCAATATCAAAGACCTGGATCAGCATTGAGAAAGGTGTGGACTTTGACATGGATGGCTAAGAACTGAATTATATAAACAGAAGGAAAAAAGGTGAAGGAGGTGTGGCAATTTATGTGGATAAAAGATGGTGGACAACGGCTGTTGATGATTTGTTGGAATGTATTACAGTAGAAATTTGTATGGAAAAGACCAAAAATGTTATTGTGAGCTGTATATACAGTACTCCCGGATCGAGTATTGAAATACTTAAAGATTGGATGGATAACAAAATCATTACAAAGGATTATGTTCATCTGTGGGGATTACAATATTGACCTGTTGAATCCAAAAAAGCATAAAATGACAGAAGAATTCATCAATAATACTATGTACAGTATGGGTATATCCTAAAATAACTAGACCTAGTAGAATTACTTCTCATTGTGCCACATTAATAGACACCATATTCACAAACATTATGGAAAACAATACAGTAAGCGAACTATTATATAGTGACATCAGTGACCATTTACCTGTTTTTATTGTTTATCACTATAGTTATAGGAAACCTAAAAACACTGGTCATTTCAAATACAAAAGGGTGAGAACCAAAGAAAACATAAATGCATTTAAGAATGAATTACTGAAATAGAATTGGAGGGTAGTATATGAGGGTAAAGCATATACGACAAAGGGTGAAGCATATATGAGGGTGAAGCATATACAACAAAGCATACAATGGATTTCTAAATATTTTTAAATCACTTTATGACAAAAACTGTCCTGTGAAACAATATAGTGATAGACAAAAACAAACAAATAGTCCATGAATCACTAAGGGTTTAAAAAATGCCTGCAAAAAGAAAACCCACTATATAGACAATTCATAAAATATCGAACTTCAGAAGCAGAAAATAAATATAAAAAATATAAGAATAAATTAACCAATATTATGAGGATATGTAAGAAAGAATACTATAATAAAATATTAGAGAATAATAAAAAGAATATGAAAGGTTTATGGAACGTGCTAAATAGTATTATTAGAAATGGATCAAAAAATACAGGGCAGACAAAAGTGCTGGAGAAACTCAGCGGGTGCAGCAGCATCTATGGAGCGAAGGAAATGGGCAATGTTTCGGGCCGAAACCCTTCTTCAGACCTACCCTGAGTATTTTATTGAGAAAGACAAGACAATTAATAATATGGATGATGCGGTTAATGGTTTTAACAAATTCCTTGTAAATGTGGGACCAGATTTGGCAGAAAAATGTAATGAACCAGAAACAAAAGAAGGGCGGATACTGATCTTTGAGATAGAAATACTAGCTCTATCTTCCTTAGAGCAGTCGAAGGAAAATACATCATAGACACTGTAAGAAAATGTAAAAGCAAGTCCTCTACTGATTGGAATGATCATAATATGATTATAATAAAAAACGTTATTGAAGAAATTGCAGAACCATTAACTCATATCTGTAACTTGTCTTTTCAATCTGGTAGATTTCCGAACAAAATGAAAATAACAAAAGTAATACCATTATATAAAACTGGGGATAGACACCATTTCACAAATTACAGACCTGTTTCTTTACTCTCCCAATTCTCCAAGATCCTTGAAAAACGTTTTACAGAAAGACTTGACAATTTCATTGAAAAACATAAGCTTTTGGTCGACAGTCAATATGGATTTCAGACAGACAGATCAACATCTATGGCACTAATGGAACTAATCGAGGAAATCACAAATTGCATAGATAATAAAAAGCCTGCAGTGGGAATATTCATAGACTTAAAAAAAACATTTGATACAGTAAATCACAATATTTTACTTATGAAACTGGATAGGTATGGCATCAGAGGGGTTGGATTGGATTGGGTGAGAAGCTATTTAAGAAACAGGCAACAATTTGTAGAAATAGGTGAACATAAATCAACTTACATGAACATAACGTGGAGTACCTCAAGGGTCTGTGTTAAGTCCAAATCTTTTCATAATATACATTAATGACATATGCAGAGTATCAAATTTACTGAAATTGATTATATTTGCTGAAGATACGAATATTATTTGTTCCGGTGACAATTTGAAGCATCTTATGGATTTGATCACATCAGAAAAGAAATAATTAAAACAGTGGTTTGATGTCAACAAATTGTCTCTAAATTGAAGCAAAACAAAGATTATGCTAATTGGAAAACATAAAACAAACCCTCAAGTACAATTGATTATAGATAACATAAGTATAGAAAGAGTATATGAAAATAAATTTCTTGGTGAGATTTTTGACCACAAAATCTGCTGGAAACCACATATAGACCACGTCAAAGCGAAACTGGCAAAATCTATAGCAATATTGGGAAAATGAAGACATATTCTGGACCACAAATCATTACATACTCTATAACACACTCATATTGCCATATCTGAGTTACTGTTTGGAGATATCGGGTAACGCCTACAAAACCAACCTACAGCCGTTATGCACATTACAAAAAAGAGCAATAAGAATCATCAATAATGTTGGATATCTTGAACATACTAATTTATTATTCTTAAAGTCACATACACTGAAGTTCACCGATCTGGTTAAATTTAAGACTGCACAAATCATGTACAAAGCAAAAAATAATTTACTTCCGGGAAATATAGAAAAACTGTTTATGGAAAGACGGGGTGGGTATAATTTGACAGGGGAACTTAATTTAAAAAAACTCAATGTCAGAACAACTCTTAAAAGTATGTGCATTGCAATCTGCGGGGTGAATTTGTGGAATGGTTTGGAACAGGAGATAAAAAATAAGCACAAACATCATTCAGTTTAAAAAGATGTACAAAAACGCTTTTTAAAAAGGATATTGGGATGAGGATAGGTGATTTTGAGTGGGATATTTGTTATACTGATTGTAATATACTGACCGGAAGGGTGATTATAGGGTGATGGGTTGTATATATGACTAAGAGATACTGTATAGTACAGGAGTGCATTTTCTTTTTTCTTTTTGTTCTCTCTTTTTTTGTATGGCTTAGCAAATATTTAATTAGTGTATAAATGAAAATAATTTGGTGTACATATGGAAATAGGTGTTTATAGCTGCTAAATTTGTATAATATAATTATAAGTAGTTGAATAAGGCATGGGTATTAATAAACTTTGGCTTTTTCCTGCTCCTTTTTGGACACATACGATTAATTTATTTATAAATATTGTTTATGACACTTTATAAATATTCTTGTTTTTTTTTTTATGTTGTTTCATACTTGTTTTTTATTTTTTAGTCTGTTCGAAATAAAGGATTTATTATTATTATTATTATTATTATTATTATTATTATTATTATTATTATTATTATTATTAGAAGGGAACGGGGCACTGGGCATTACAGAACACGGTCTCCGGGGCTGAACACCAGCTCGACTTTCAGCTGAAGATCAGGAGTGTTGGAGTCAGTGCACGGGTGCAAGTTTAACCATGTCAGATCCGGCTCAAACTGCCTGCTTCAGGGGAGAAGAGATAAGGCGACGGGTGGGGTAAAGGGCGGGGAGGTAATCAGCAGCCACCTGCTACAATAGGCGGAATGGTCCTTTCTATAGTTAACCCTGATCACAGTCTCTGATGGAGCCGGTTTCACAGATTTTAACCGTGACCTGCTGTGCTTAACCAGGGCTCTGGGAACTCGGCATCTGATTGGGATGAGGAGGGTTCTAGAGGGAAGGCAGGGACAACTAAGAATCCGGCAGCAGAGTGGCTCCGTTAATGGATTCATTCCACAGTGAGTTCAGTTCGGTGACAACACAAGCCGGTAGATCCGTGGCCACTGGTTCAGGAGATTGATCCAATTATTGACCAAGAGGCGGTGGAATGTGACTGTGACAGACTCCACAGTGAGACACAGTGTCCACAGGAGCAGGTGTTCACTCTGATCAATAACTCAGACACAGTGAACCTTCACAATGTAAACCCCTCCGTCACACTGTCCCATAGAGCTGCCTATCCCGCGCTCTGGGACAACTCTGGGCAAGGCCCCACTGAAGGCAAGAACAACATTCCAGTGGGTCTCGGCAGTGAGAGAAAAAGAGGGTTAGTTTCAGCTGTCTGAAAATAAGAGAAATCACAGCGTTAATTCAAAAATATTTCACTGAGAGGATTGATCAACTTCACATATTCTTGTACAACGATCATCAGTTGGAAATCTTGTAACGATCAGAATCAGGTCAACACCGGTTAACACACGGAGTTATAAAAATTGAATTATTCTGCTCACTTTCCAGGGCCTCCAATGGCAGCAATGATCACATACAAGATTTTTTGTACACTATAATATTCCCACAGCTTTTGCCACATTTTCTCTGCCCAACGACGTGTCCCCCGTGAGACTGGCGTGATCCACGTGCAGCGGGATGATGCAGCGGGAATGAGCGGCGGTTGTGCAGCAGCGGCGGGTAGAGCGGCGGTCGGACACGTGCGGTCGGACACGTCCAAGCGATGGTGGGTACAGGATGATGCTACAGACAGAGATGGTCAAAAGGCTGTTAAGACATTCATGTGCAAGGAACAGAGGTAACATTAGCATTGTGGGGCTAAGGGCCCATTGCCATGTTTCAATAGACAATAGGTGCGCCATTCGGCCCTTTTCCCCAATCATACCTTCTCCCCATCCCCTGATCCGCTATCTTTAAGAGCCCTATCTAGTTCTCTGTTGAAAGCACCCAGAGAACCGGCCTCCACCCGCCCTATGAGGCAGAGAATTCCACAGAATGAGAAAAAGTGTTTCCTCGTCTCCGTTCTAAATGGCTTACTCCTTATTCTAAGACTGTGGCCCCTGGTTCTGACATCGGCATTGTCATTTAGACACTAAAGGATGTTTATGTGTGTTTAATGAGTTTGTATATAGTACTAGTTGAAAAAAGGAAGGTTGGATTCAACGCGCGTTGCAGATTTTGGGTCGTTGCCATACATATTTCTGGTGCCGCAACATGTTACTGAGAGAAATGCATTTACCCCCATTTGTTACTGACAAATGGGTTGAATGTTACTGTGAACTAAATTTAGGGTTGGCATCTCTGGTCGTGATTTATCTAGAGACCTGATTGAGAAACTCCAAAGACTGGGAATTGTGGCGATGTTGCGGGATGGAAATTGGGAGCAGCAGTGATCCAGCAAAGGGGATATTGTTTCAAACTCCATCAGATCCAGCTCTCCACCTCATGTTCTTTATCTGATTTCCTGCAATCCACGTTCTCTCAGCAAGGCAATCCCAAATTCCAGGGACCATCTCAGGGCTTCTATTGCCCAGTATGAAGATGGACTGGGCGACTGAGGAATTAGTTCAACAGTTCGCCTCGGACTAAAATGCCCCCTCCACTCAATATGATCGCGGCTCATCTGACTCTGACTCAATCCCACACTCCCGGCGACCACTGTAACCATTCACTCCTTGCTTGCCTAGAATGGATCTGACTTTGCCCTGGGACAATAAAATGATCTGCCTTCATCACCTCTGAGGAGCAACGATCCAAAGACTTACGACACTCAGAGAACAGAAACATTGCTGCCTCAGAATTGTCCTGAACCTAAATATAACAGCGAATGATGGAGAACATCAGCCTCCTCTCTTTCTCTCTCCCTCTATCCTTACTGCTGTCATCTCTCTGACCTGTTACTCTCTCTCCTGCACTCTCTATTCTCCCTCTCTGCGCTCAACCTCTCCCCCCTTAGCCCACACTCCCCTCTCACACTCATTGCATCTCTCCCACTGTTTCTCTGTATCTCTCTGGCCCATCTCTCTCTCCCTTTTGCCAACCCACTTGCTCTGAACACCCCCCTCTTCATCTTCCCACTCTCTCTTTGATTATTCACTCCATCTCTTTCCCTTTCCTCTTCTCTGCTGTCTCTCCCTTCCATCGTTGTACTCCCTATCTGTTTCTCCCTTTTCCCCAACTCTCCTCCTGCTCGCCATCACCTCTCTCTCCAATGCCTTTCTTGGGAAGTGTGGTTAAAATTGTTAGCCACCATGGGATGTAACATCTGTCCCTGTACCTCTTCCCTCAGAATCCATCAGCCCTTGCAGATGAGACTGATGTCCGCCTGCACCTCTTCTAATCTCATCTGCTGTATATGGTGTTCCACGCATTGTGTAGTACTGATCGAGTGACACACTGTGGGGTAGTACTGATGGAATGACAGACTGTGAGCTAGTACTGTTGGAGCGACAGACTATGGGTATCCCTGATGGAATGCCACTGTGAAATAGTACTGATGGAGTGTCACACCATGGGATAGTTCTAATGAAATCACACACTGTGGGGTTTGGTGAAGGAGTTGTAAATTGCTCGTTTCTAAGCTTCCCCCAGTCTAGTTTCAGTAAAAACACTGAATCAAGCACTTGAATAACTAATCTTTATTTTAACAAAAGTGCAATGACAGTTCAACTACTGAACCGATCCCATCGCGGGTTCGATACGCGTATCTGCCTGTTTTAGGCCTCACTCAAACAGAGACACTCCAGAAGTACACGCAGTCCCAAGCGCTCTCCCAGAAGATTGACGCTGGACCTTGTGGTAGCGGACTTTTATATGTCCCGGGACCTCGAGGGGCCAAACCACATGGGGGTGGTCTCTTAATAATCCAATTACAGATATCGAGTAACCCCATACGCAACAGATATTTCCTTAACCCATTAATACAGCAGCTCAATAAATTGTATTCAACCAGACTTCTCAAGGAAGCCAACTTAGAAACATTTACCGTGATCTGCAAGAAACCCAGACAAGGCTTAATACCTCAGCTAATCAACACTCGGCAAAGTAGAACTTTGCAACATTATTTACAATTATTTACAAGGTGTATGTCCGGTTTGCAGCCATCCAATCCATTCTATGCATTTTGCACCTAATTGACAGGGTCTGCAGATGTTCTTATTCTTTTCTTACAAATTGTATTTAGGCTCTAGGCACACTGGCACCTCTCCACAGCTTGTCCCAGCTCTGCAGAGAGCAATTCCAAATTGACCAAATCTCCCAGCAGCCTTGAAGCTTTTAGCCGTTTTTAAAGTCCTTGCCTCTCCAATTTGGCCAGGATTAACATTCCTTCCTTTTTATCATATATAATAACCCATCATCTAACCCAAATAGTTCAGCTAACCAGATATACATAAGTGTGTACATTACATTTCCCATCTATCAGCAACACAAGATGATGATTCTTCTTCCCAGAATCTTGTCAAGCGTCCAGAGTTTTTATGGGCATAAGTACACAATTTCCATCTGATGAGGCTTCACCTCCTGGGTTTTTGTGGACAGGTATTCCATTCCATCCGTGTTGCTGCCCATTCTTCCATCCCTTTCCACAGTCGAACCTAAAACCTAAACGTCCTGAAAAACCTGGGACTAAGCAAGTTACCATATTGCACCCATGCTTTCCCATACATTCACTATAGTTCTGCAATACTATCTGCTCTATTACTGTATCCCTAATCATATTCTATTCTCTAATATACTGATTATTATTCTAGGATCAACACTAATCAGCCTCCTTCATACTCACACAATGTTATAATATGTATATCTGATGACGGGTGCTCATATAAATTTCAGCTGTGTTCAGTACAGATTTCCCTACAGCCGTTACTCTAATTTAAAGCAAATCATGATAAATGTTCGAATTTAACCAAATTCAGTCTCGGCCTTCAATTTATTATTTCAAATTCCAGTGTCCATCTCATCCTTCTCATTCCTCAGCATTGTAGCCGATGTTCCAATTCCATTCCAATTCCTGTAAAATTCCCAGCTGTTCAAATTTAAACAATCAATTTCCCTATGCTGTCCCTTCCTTGATAGCAACTAAATAGTCCAGTTCAGAATACCAAATTTCCTGTAGCCCTCGGACACTCATCTTGAATCATTGGCAAACGCAGTAATGGATGACAGTGCAAGAGAAGAGGCTGTTTTAACGGCCTTTGTAACAACGTTTCAGAAAACAGGCGATTTAAGTCGAATTCTGGAAATAAAACCAGAAAAGGGTGAAGGAGTGGACGATTTTCTAGACCGTTTTTCAAAATTATATATGGACCAATCAGATGATGTAGATTCCCCGGATTCCAGGGAGACCTTACAATCCCATGGAATCTGCATGATATGCACACATTGTGGTTTGTAAATAATCTATAAAGGCAGCAGGTGACTTCTTCCCATCGGGGATTCTGTTTAATACTGCCATTATTTCATGGGGCTTCCACGTCATATGGGCGTCTGTGGCACTGGGATTATTCACACCCATTGCGTTGGCTGAATCCACTGTACCAATTCCTTCCCTGACTGGCAACTGTCTATGGAATACGTGTTCAGTTTGTAAACTTTTGGTTACATCACAGTCTATCTTGGTATCTACCGTCTCACCCTCAGATAAATCTTCCCGTTCGGTATATAGATCTTCCTGCACTATATCTAACATACTTTTCTTTTCTTTAAACACCTGAGCTAAACTTTTTGTTCTACTCCGGGTGCCATAAGCCACTGGACGATCTATCAATGATGAAGTGGATAGGGGTGAAGAATCTGATACCCTAGTATCTGCTGTTGGTAGAATCTGTTCAGATGTAGAATCTGCAGGAGTTTTTATAGATTCTGCAGACCTAAAATATTTATTATGGACACAAGTCATAGATGGTGCTAGTGAAGCCTGGGAAACACAAGAGGAACATGGTGGGAGCTGCAAACGTCCGCTGCCCACTCTTCTAAATCATCTCCTTCTCCCTCAAAGTCAGCATTAACCATCGGATTCCTAATCTTTAATTTTACAGGGACTAATTTCCTTCCAGGAGATCCACCTTTCCCTAGTTCTGAGTGTTTCCCTTCATCTCCACTCCTGTCCTTCCCACTGCCTGGAGGTTGATCTACTTTACGTTCCTTTAGTTCTAACCCAAGTTTAGCGATCGCTTTATCCCAACTAGTCATTCTCTTATTCCCCTTATTCGCCTTCCGTTCCTCTAAATATTTTCTCAATAACCCTATTAATTATTTTGCACCTTCATTATTACTATGCTGCCAGATGATCCGTTCTATGTATTTTATCCTTTTACTGTCCTAATTCCCCCTGGGCAGCCATAGCTTGTTTCCTAATTTCTTATATAACGCTCCTGATGAATTTCTTAGTTTCTCTGCCTTGTGAGGAAACACATTACACGTTAGTTGCAATGGGCTCTTTTCCACTTCTGTTACATATCGAGCTACATTATTCTCCAGGCTTCCGAACACCTGAAACAGAATTTTGTAATCCTTCGTTTTGATCCCTAAATTTACCCAGCTTGCTCCTAGACAATGGCTAATGGTTCAAAGCGATTGCAGCCTTGCAACTTAACGCATCCAAACACATCAACCACACTCTCGCACTCATTTATTCCTCAATCAAAACATCCAAAAATGATCTTTAGACACGTAAGTAACACAGTCCACAAGCTGGATTACACGCTACCTGTTACTATCAGGCACAACCACACTCCTAAACCATAAACATTTGCTTATTATAAATCACGCACTCTAAGAAATCCTCCTCATGACGCAATCAGTCAGCGTGATGACTCCTCCCCCGATGCAGCAATCGAAGGAGTGGAACCCCTGATTGAACCACCCTGCTTCAGATTCTTACAACACCATGCTCTAAAATAATTACAAATTGTAGATTGGCTATAGCATGCTAGCCAATTAGAATGCTTAGTAATTATAACCCCAACTAATTATAACATTCATAGTGTAAGATTCTGCCCACTGTCTACCAGTCAGAGTAGCAGTGTGAACGTGTGATGACCTGCTGTGTAGTTAAGGACCTGAACAATAAAGATGTGTTTCAACCTGAGTGAGTTTGAGCTCTTTACATGGTGTCAGATTATCGGGTTTACCCCGCGTCTGTTTACCACAATTTATTTTGTTTACCAGTTTTTATTTGCGTTTTTTTGTGATTTGAGAATATGGTTAACTCTTGTCGAAAGTCTTGCCCGCTTGTGTTTGATTCTGATATCGCCGAGCAATGGCAAATGGACTACTCTCATTATACCCACATCGTTCACCGCAACGATCCCGGCGATTTGAAGGCTTCACTACTGTTGAATTAAGCGGGTCCGGAGGCTATGATCTGCGCTGACTCGTTCGAATTTGCACCTGCTCAACTCAATGTGAATGGACAGGTATTGGTGCCAGCAGAATCTATAGACAACTCCATGGTGTTGCTGGGAAAGGTTCGAGAACTGTGCGACGTGTCGTCTAACAGAATCCTTGAGAGAACAAGATTTTTTGCCCGAGTGTTTTATAGTGTGTTACAGTGTTAAAGTGTTATAGTGTTATAGTGTGTCATATAGTGTTACAGTGTTACAGCAGATTCTAGTGTCATCATGTATTATCGTGAGATACCGTATTATAGTACTAGTAACATAATATACCCTACATTATAATGCACTAGCACAATATAACTCTATAATACACTATAACACACGACAACAACATAACACACTTTAACACACTATGCCATTTATAATACACTGTATCAAAATATAACACACTAAAAAACACTATAACACGTTATAATAGTTTAACATATAATCACACACATTTATATGTAATAATACATTATAACTTTAACACACTATAACACACTAAGATATATATATTAATGCACTACAACACATAATTATATGATACTAGACCAAGTGCAGACCCATTGGGTCTATTTCCCCATCGTGCGGTTGTGGGGGGGGGGGGCAGCATGTGGCGTCGCACACACTAACTACCACCCGGCACACACGCTAACTACCTCGTGACATTATATTGCCCCTTTTACCCCATAACCGCCCTATCCACTGACGCAGAGAGAGATGGGGAGAGCACGGGGAGGGTAAAGGAGGAGACAGGGGTAACAGAGGGGGAGGTGGAGAGAGGGGTGGAGATGGAGAGAAGGGGAGAGGGAGTGAAGGGGAGAGGGAGGGAGATGGGGGAAGGGGGGAGAGAGAGTGGAAGAGTGGGGTGGGAAGGGGAGAGGGGTAGGGGAATGGTGGAAGTGGGAAAGAGGGAGGGGGAGGGGGTAGGGGGGGAGTGGTGGAAGGGGAGAGAGGGGTAGAGAAAAATGGGTGGGAGAGAGAGGGGAGGGAGGGGGGAGACAGGGGGAGAGAGAGGGAAGGAGGGAGATGGGGTAGAGGAGGGAGGGGGAAGAGTGTGGAGGGAGGGGGAGAGGGGTGGGGGGAGAGAGGGGAAAGAGTGGGGAGGTGGAGTGGGAGGGGAAGGGGTAGGGGCAGTCCATCTATTCCCCACTCCCTATCACCCCCTATCCTCTTTTTCTATTCCCACACACGTGATCACGCGCTTTGTCACAGGCTGCGGGGGGTGGGGGCTAAGGCAGATGTAAATGAATGCATTCCGATTGGACATCTGTGAGCATTGGGCATTGTGACATCTCACAACGGAATGTTCACCAACATTCTATGGGTGAGAGTAGTTTGATTTTTTTAAGATTTTGAAATATTGGGGGGGAGATGGGGAGGATTTTATTAAAAATGTCTAAGTAAAAATGTTTAAATGTAATGAGGAGTGCATTAGTGAATGTTAAAGCATAATGTCCAGCAAAATGGAAAAAATCGCGGCGTTTGAGCTTCTGGTTTTGGCGGACCATGGTTGTTAACGAACTGAACTCAATGTGGAATGAATCCATTAACGGAGCAACTCTGCTGGTGGATTGGAAGCTGTCCCTGCCTTCCCTCTGGCTCAAGGCAAAGATCGGCTGTTCCCCCGCTGTATTTCGGAGCACGGCGAAAAGCAGCGGTGGAGAGGCGATCTTTGTTTTGAGCAAGCGTGATAGAGCCGAGCCGGCCGGGTGGGGGGGGGGGGGGGGGGGGGCAAGAGGAGGAAGTGAAATCAGGAGCGGAATCAGCAGCGAAAATCGGCAGCAGGGAAAAAAATTGTGGCGTTTTTGGAGGAGAGCGGGCTGCAGCAGCTGCCGTTATGGTGGCTGGCTAGCAGGAGGCCACATAATGAGTGAGTGTGTGTGTGGGGGGGGGGGTGAAGGATTTTATTTTAAAAAGTGTACATAAAAATATCTAAATGTAATGAGGAGTGAATGGGTGAATGCAAAAGTGTAATGTGTAGCAAAATGGAAAATTTTTCGGGGTTTGAAAGTGATTTTGGTGAACTATGAAATCAAAGGCCAAATCTGACATACACCCACACGGGCGACACACACACACACACACACACACACACACACACACACACACACACACACACACACACACACAGTTTTAAATAAGTACTAGACCAAGTGCCGACCTGTTGGGTCTGGTCCCCGAATACCCGAGTACGGGGGAGGGGTAGGGGGGAGGGGGAAAAGTTGCGGGAGGGGAGGGGAGGGGGAAGGAGGGGGGAGGGAGGGGTTGTTTTGCGAACTGAACTCACTGTGGAATGAATCGGTTGTGCGACTCTGCTGGTGGATTGGAAATTCCCTCTGGCTCAAGGCAAAGATCATGTTCTATTTTGGAGCACGGCGATAAGCAGCGGTGGAAGAAAATTTATCTTGAGCAAGCGTGATAGAGTCGAGTGGGCCGGGGGAGGGGGGGGGGGAGTGAAGGAAGTGATATCGGGAGCCGAATCGGCAGCGAAAATCGGCCGCGGGGAAAAAAATTGCGGCGTTTTTGCAGCTGCCGTTACGGTGTCTCTGACATAAAAATGTCTAAATGTAATGAGGAATGAATCCGTGAATGTAAAAGTGTAATGTCTAGCAAAATGGAAAATATCTCTGGGTTTGAAAGTGTGGTTTTGGCGAATCATGAAATCAAAGCGCAAATCTGACATACATCCACACACCCGGTCGGCAGACACACAGACACACACAGAGTTTTAAAAGTATATAGATAGATACCGTGTAATAGAACATAACACTACAATGCACTATAACATTTATAACGCTCTTATAACGCAATAACACATTGCAATATACAATAACGCAATATAACACATTTTATCACCTTTATACGCTATATACGCTTTATCACCATAACACACTATAAAATTACACTTTTACACTTTCATTCACTGTTATTGTACTATAACACGCTGTAACACTTACAATACACAATAACACGCTATAATACACTATAACACACATAGATACATGACAATACAACACAACATATTATATTACACTTAACACACTGGAATCTGCCATGACTATATCACAATGAAACACACTATGAATCAGTATAACTATATAGTGTTATTGTTATTGTGTTATAATTTATTTTAGTGTGTTATTGTATTTTTTAGTATATTATTTTAGTGTGTTATAGTGAGTTATTCTATTATATTGTAATGTGTTAAGTATGTATTATAATATGCTATGTTGTATTGTCGTGTATTAATTTGTGTTATAGTGTATCATAGTGTATTATTGTGTATTATAAGTGTTACAGTGTGTTATAGTACAATAAAAATAACTGTGCACTATCGTGGGTCAGTGTTATATTGTAAAATGTTATAGCGTATTATAGTATTAGTTTGTTATAGTATTATGTATTATAATGTATAATATAATGTATTAGTGTATTATAAAGTGTATTATAATGGGTTAAAGGATTATAGTTTTTTTTAGTATGTAATAGTGTATTATATAGTTTATTATAGAAACATAGAAACATAGAAAATAGGTGCAGGAGTAGGCCATTCGGCCCTTCGAGCCTGCGCCGCCATTCAATATGATCATGGCTGATCATCCAACTCAGCATCCTGTACCTGCCTTCTCTCCATACCACCTGATCCCTTTAGCTACAAGGGCCACACCTAACTCCCTCTTAAATATAGCCAATGAACTGGCCTCAACTACCTTCTGTGGCAGAGAATTCCAGAGACTCACCATTCTCTGTGTGAAAAATGTTTTCCTCATCTCGGTCCTAAAGGAATTCCCCCTTATCCTTAGACTGTGACCCCTTGTTCTGGAACTCCACAACATCGGGAACAATCTTCCTGCCTCTATCCAACCCCTTAAGAATTTTGTAAGTTTCTATAAGATCTCCCCTCAGTCTTCTAAAACGAGTACAAGCCAAGTCTATCCAGTCTTTCCTCATATGAAAGTCCTGACATCCCAAGAATCAGTCTGGTGAACCTTCTCTGTACCCCCTCTATGGCAAGAATGTCTATATGGTATCTTTATCTCTAGCTCAATCTCTATTTCCAACTTCTATATCTATCTCTCGCTATCGATCTAGCTCAATCATCTTCATCTCTATTTCTATCTCCCTCTATAAACTACATACAGTATACACTATATACGATACACTATTATAAACATCTCACTAAAATACACGAAAATACAGGAACATACACCAGAAAACAGAATAACAGTTATGATGTTTCATAGTGTGTTTCATTGTATTATACTGTTATAGTGATAACAGATTCTAGTATGTTAAGCGTTATGTTTTATCGTGTGATATTGTGTAATAGTGTATATATGTATTATATCATGTTAAGGTGTGTTATAAAGAATTATATTGTATTATGGTATATAATATTGTATTTTACTTCGGAGTCACGTGAGTGACTATGCGAAGACCCCGCCAGCATATCGACATATCGTCGAACGCATTGCGGAAGCGACAGTCAGGAGGAGCATCGCTCCTCCAGCATAAGTTTAAAAAACAAGCGGAGGTAAGTACTTACCATTCTGGTAGAGTTTGTGGCGACTCTGTGTGGTGTGTTTTTACAGGGAAAAGAACAGCACCATGAAGTCCAGGAAATCGCGGAGAGCAGCGGCAAAAATCGCTGCTGCGGAAAGCAGCCAGCAGCGTGCCGACTCTCCAGAGCTGCAGGTACATCCAGCAGCCCCCAACTTCTCGCCGCAACAGACCGCAGGTGCGCCGCGGTCCGGCGGCAAAACCACCCAGAAGTCGGACATGTCCGTTGACTCGGCTGGGTCCGGACCTGAGGGCACCCCGTTCGCTGATAGCGACGGCAGTCGTCTTACCCGCATGGAGCGGATGGTGGAGCAATTGCTCCAGCGTGACCTGCTTTTGCAGGGGCAGAGTCATGGTGGGTCTCTTCACAGACCCACGGCAGCATCCTATCAAGGACTGCCAAATGTCTCACCCTCTTCGCAGGGGAGCATTGGGGGTCAGAGCTGGGCTGACCCTGAAGAAGGGGACATGGCTGAAGACTCACCTGTGTCAGGGGTGCCACAAGACGAATTATTGGGTATGGTCAACAAATTCGCTATGCCTACCCAAAAAGGGTTGCCATTGCATCCTAAGTTGGCAGCCAGAATTAATTTCATGGCAACAAACCAGCTGCAGGAACAAGCAATTAACAATACGGCAGATAAATACCTTGCACCAGAGAATTGTATTTCTCTAAATGTCCCTGCTGTCAACAACCCCATTTGGGGCAACAAGAGCCCGACCAAAAGGAGCCAGGAGGTGAAAATCTAAAGAATCCTCAAGCTACTGGCTGCTGGGATTACGGCATTAGCCAGAACAGTTGATGGGGTTGAGATGCCTGAAGAGCTGCAAGACACTCTAGCACTCCTGTGCAATACACTATTTGAAATCAATAGCTACAGGAAGAGCCTCATAAAACCTGCACTCAATCCCAAGTTTGCGGGAATATGCAGGCCCAGCAGCGCACAGCCGCCAACATTGCTGTTTGGGGACAACCTCCCAAAGCAGGTAAAAGACCTGGATGAGGAGGCCAAGGCAATCGGCATGATTAAGGTGCCGAACATCTCCAAAACCTGATATCAGCGGCGGCAGCACCCCTACACATCCACCAGGCACTGTTACAACGAGAGACCATCTGGTGGTGAAAGCTCGAAGGCCGGCCCACCTGCACAACAGTCTTTTTTAGACAATGGCCCAGCCTGGCCTTCTTGGAAAATGCGCCATCCCCACACCGCAGCAACACAACAGAATAAGAAGTAAGGACAGAGACAACCAACACAGCACCGCCGGTAACCTTGGAGGTAGGTGGGTCTGGTAGCCTCGAAAACATTGTATGTCTAGACTCATCAAGGGTTGGGGGATGGTTGCACTTGTTTTGTCATGTGTGGAGCACTTTTACCTCTGATCCTTACATACTCGGAAGTATTCAGGGATACAAAATTGAATTTGTATACGAACTCCCCATCCCAGTTCAGCATACACCTAGCCGGAAGTTTATACTTTCACAAAAAGAGAGAACAGAAGGCCATGCTGAACTTTTAAGATTAAACGCAAAAGGGGTAATTGAGAAGACAAGCAGAGAATCTCAAGAGTTCGTATCAAGCATTTTTACCAAAAACAAATAAGACGCATCATTATAGATTTGACCGAACTGAATACTTCCGTTCAGTATGCCCATTTCAAAATGGACACATTTGTCACAGCCAAACAGATAATATCTGACAGGTACTACATGGCTTGCATCAACCTAAAGGATGCATACTATTCAGTACCAATACACAAGGATCATCGTAAATATCTGAAATTTGTCTGGTTGGGACAGCTTTGGCAGTATAAGGCCTTACCCAATGGGTTATCATCGGCATCCAGGCTGTTTACCAAATTGTTAAAACCAGCTTTAGCATATTTGAGGAAACAAAACCATAAGGCCTACCTTGATGATATTCTCATTGTAGGGGAACATTTAGAGTTGGCTACATTGGCACTATCAGCCACAAAGCATCTTTTTCAAAAGCTGGGATTTATCATTCATCCAGATAAATCAAAATTGAGATCCTCCACTACCATGGATTATTTGGGGTTCACTATCGATTCTGTTCAAATGTCTATCACCTTGCCACCAAACAAAGTGACTGACTTGACGGAAGCATGTAAAAGCCTCACTAGCATCAGAAAACCATCCATTCGGCAAGTAGCCAGAGTGATTGGGAAACTAGTGGCTGCATTTCCAGCAGCACAATTTGGACCACTCCTTTACCAAAATCTACAAAGAGCAAAAATATTAGCTCTTAAAACTCATGCAGGCCATTTTGATAGGCCTATGGAACTACCAGGGAAAGCAAAATTAGAGTTAAATTGGTGGATGGACAATATTCAGCATTGTTCTAACCCCATCACTATCATGAATCCCTCGGTTACATTACAGACTGATGCCTGTGCAAAAGGTTGCACCACCTCTAGTTGTGGTGGCAGATGGAGTGCACAAGAATTAACCCTGTTTAGAGCACTAGGGATTAATTATCTAGAAATGCTGGGAGCATTTAAAGGACTCCATTTGCATGTACGATTACAGATTGATAATACCACTGTGGTGCCCTATATTAATCATATGGGTGGAATAAAGTCGATATCATGTGATGAATTGGTTAATAATATCTGGCACTGGTGTCTGGAAAGGAATATTTGGATCTCAGGCACTTACCTTCCAGGTAAACTAAATACAGTGGTGGACACCACAGAGGAAAGTCATCCGTGCCATGACCGAATAAACCTGTTGCTTTGCAGATTCTGAACAGGCCATTTCTGGACTATGGACTCTCCGACAGGACGATAAATGTCATCACAGCGTCATGCAGGGAGTCCACCAGTAGACAATATCTAACATATGTGAAGAAATGGGAAGTGTTCTGCACCAGAACGAACACTTTATATGACACAGCCACCATCACTGAAGTGCTGGAGTTCCTGGCTACCCTTCATTTTGATGAGGGATTGCGCTACAGTGCCATTAATTGTGCCCGGAGTGCCCTATCCAATTATCTGGGCCGAGGGTGTGATCACCTGGCTGTGGGTCACACCCACTGGTATCTAAACTGATGAGGGGTATATTTAATTCTAATTCCCCCAGGCCAAGATGCACCCATCATGGGACATAGGCATAGTGTTGACTATGCTTCGAGGATGGACACCTATATTGGGACTCACACTGGATAAATTAACCTATAAAATGGTTATGTTAATGGCACTTGTAACAGCACAACGGGTCCAGTCCTTACATAAACTAAGTATGCACACCATGTATATCACTAATGGCAAGATAACCTTCCTTATACAGGGGTTACTTAAACAGGATAGACCCGGATCCACTGGCCAAAAATTAGAATTACTGGCCTATCCTGCAGATTGTCGGCTCTGCATCGTGACATATATAGTGCGATATATAGAGGTCACCAAGAGTCTCAGGGGCACAGAGAGGGCTTTACTCATTATCCACAAACACCCTCACCATAAGGTCACAGTACAAACCATTTCCAGATGGTTAAGTGTGGTATTGGGTGCAGCGGGGGTGGACACTAATATTTTTAAATCTCACTCCACCAGGGCTGCATCCACATCGGCGGCTAGGATGGTGGAAGTTCCAATGGACCACATCCTTGCTACAGCGGGTTGGAGTAATGAACGGACTTTTCAGCGCTTCTATAATAAACCTGTGGCCACTCCCGAGACATTTGCAGGGAAAAATGTTAAGTTCTGTTTCATGATTTACCCCAATGTAGAGGCATTATTATTTTAGTTATGAAATAAATACCTTTTTGTTTTTCAGCACAGTCTCATGTCTGAAATACATTACATCCCCCATTTCCTAGCATGGCAGTGTGTGAGCATGGACTCGTTCCAGGGCATGAAATCACAGAGCTTTGAAATCTTCACGTAGTCACTCATGTGACTCCGAAGTAAAATAGTAAGATTAAATGAGAACTTACTAGTTTGAAGTTTGATCTTTATTTTATGAGGAGTTATGATGAGGGATTACGTGCCCTCCGCTCCCAAACCCTCTATTATAAAGGTCAACTGGTATATAAAGTTCTCTCTTATCTTACTATGTTAGTCAACTTGGTATCTGTGATTTCACACCGCTGCCTTGAAGAATGTTGCGCATGCGTGCTGGCGGGGTCTTCACATAATCCCTCATTGTAACTCCTCATAAAATAAAGATCAAACTTCAAACTGGTAAGTTCTCATTTAATCTTACTATTACAGTGTGTTGTAGTGTGTTATTGTCAGAGTGTATTATAGCGTGTGATAGTATTATAATGTTATAGTGTGTTTTGCTGTGTAGTGTACTGTAATGTGATATTATATTACGTTAGTGTGTTATATTGTATTATACTGCATTATAGTTTTATTCTGGTATAGTGTATTATAGTGTGATGTAGTGTGTTATAATTCATTATTGTGTGTTATAAGGTATGTTACAACGTGTTATACTGTTATACAGTTACAGTGTGTTATACTGTTATAGTGCATTATAGTGTAATGGTGTATTATTATGTTTTTTATAGTTTGTTATAGTTACTGTTATAGCATATTGTACTGTATTATAGTGTCTCTAAGTGTAATATAGTGTATTGTTTATGGCATTATATATCTATGATATACATTGTATTCTATACATTTCTTTATATACTAAGATATAGTGAGATATAGTGTGTTGCAGTGCATTATAGTGTTATTTTGCAGTGCATTATCGGGAGAGTATTTTGCATTTCTGTTTATATAGTGGCCGTTGGAGTTTTTACCTTGCGTTAAGACTGTATTAAGTGTTTCGTTTTAGTATCATTACTAAATGGGACCAGTCACCCCTCCTCCCTTCACCCCCCATGCATCCCCTCCACCACACATTCAGGCATCTCCCACAATCTCCCCCCATTCATTTCCACAGAAGCAGCCAGTCCCATTGGGTCCCATTTAGTCTTGTTGATAAAAAGAGACAATTTTAATATACAGAAATTCAGCGGTCAAATTTTAAGAAAGAAAATCTGAGAATTTATCTCAGAAGTCATCATTCAACGCACGCTTTTAATGACAACATTCTTGGTCGATGTTCTATCCTTCAGGAAAACTTTGACATTTCCCTTCATCTTTCCTCGGCTAAGACCCACATACAGTTGTCCACGCTGAAATAGTGGCTTGTCGAGGTAGATCAACACCGTCTGCATTGTTTGTCCTTGTGCTTCATGGATCGTCATCGCAAAACTTGATTGAATGGGGAATTGGGTCCACTGAAGGGGAATGTCTTCACCTTCTGTCAAAATGAGTGCTATCCTAGGAATGAGAACAATGTCATCTTTGAAGGCTCCCATGTTGATTCTTGCAATGATCAGATTATTGTGTAGCTCTTCCACAATCATACTCGTTCCATTGCATAGCTTTGGCGGCTCCAGGTTTCTCATTAATATGATTGGAGATCCTTTTTTCAACTCCAATTTGTGTGGTGGTAATCCAGAGAGCTTGAGTGAATCGAGGAATCCTGTTGGGAAGTGACTATCATGAGTTCTGTCAGTGACAGCATTGAAAGAAAAGTACTCTTAATGATTCCAGGGAAGCATCTGATGCATGTAGAATTGATGCTTCTCATGGTATAGTTGTGAGGAACCAAGATACAATTGTTGGAGAATAATTCTGCAAGATTGTCAAATGTGGGATAGATGAAATCAATACAATCCTCAAGTGTTTCTGCTGATAGAAGCATGTCTTGTGGGATTTTAATTTCATTGTCTTCATTCTTTAAAATCTTGTCTTCTCCAACTTCAACAAAAATTGTGAATAGTTGCCTTCTTCCTCTGTCAATCGCATATTTGTGTGCAAATGAAACTTGGTGAAAAGTCTCCACAAGTAGGATTTATTGATGCAGGCATTTTCAACATCAGTGTGTGTGTGTGTGACAACATCTTGATGCTGGCATTTCCACTTTTCACCAAGTAGATGTCGAAAATCGCCACACAAATGATAAGAATGCCGCCAAAAGGCTTAGTGTTGCTGCAGACATCTTGAAGAATTCTGTCCACCGCTTCAAAGCTTTCTCGCCTAATCATTGGACATTTATCCCAAACAATGACTTTCACTTGCCTCATGAAATCTGCCGTCTTAGAGTTCTTCTCGATGTTGCAGAATGTATCCTCTGCCAATTGGATGGGTATCTTGAATCGAGAATGTGCAGTTCTTCCACCAGGCATTAATGTAGCTGCTTTCCCAGAGGATGCTACTGCAATAGCCACATCACCTTGACCTCTAACTTTTCCTGACATGATGTTGAAAAAGTAGCCTAAAGACAATTTCAGTTGTTAATGAACACTGAAGATTTTAGCAAAACATTTTTTTGAGGTGGGGGCTGTCAGAATGGGGGGGGGGGTGGTAAATGTCGTGCAGCCAAGGGAAGGGGACAGCTTCAGGTGGGGGCTCTCATGAGCTGATGAGAAAGGGGGGGTGTCCTTCAGTGGGAGATATGGGCGGCTTCAGTAGGGGGCAGGAAGGGGCGCATCCTAAAGCCAGGCGGAAGGCAGCGTCTTGAGGTGGGAGGTCAGTTGGGGGGGGGGGGCGGTGAGCGACTTACTCATAGCCTCTGGACTCACTCACTGCCTTGGGATTAACTCATGGCCTTTGGACTAACTGACTGACTCACGGCTTGTGGACTGACTGATGCCCGACTTCTGGAGTTATGTCCGACTTTTGTAAACTGAAAACTAACATCCACATTGAGGAACAGCTTCTTCCTGACAGCCATCAGGCTATTAAACATAACAAATAAGCTCTGAACTACGAAATACTATATTATTTGTACTATTTATTATTTGTTGATCACACACACTCCACCTCACACAGACACTCACATACAGACTCTCTCACACACACAGACTCATTCACACACACAGACTCATACACACACACAGACACACACACACACACACTCATTCACACACACACACTCATTCACACACGCACACACACACACACTCATACACACACACACACACATACACTCATTCACACACATACGCACACACAGACTCATCCACACACATTCACACGCACACACAGACTCATTCACACACACAGACTCATTCACACACACACACACACTCATTCCACACACAGACACACACAGACTCATTCACATAGACACAGACACACACACAGACTTATTCACACACACACACACACACACACACTCACACACAGACTCATTCACACACACACACACACAGACTCATTTACACACACAGACACAGAATCATTCACACAAACACAGACACATACACACACAGACTCATTCACACACACAGAGACTCAGTCACACACACAGACTCAGTCACACACACATACACACACACAGACTCAGTCACACACACACACACACACACACAGACTCACACACACACACATACACACACACACAGACTCATTCACCACACACACAGACTCATTCACACACACACACACACACACCACACACACACACACACACAGGCTCATTCACACACAAACACACAGACTCATACACACACACAGACTCATATACACACTCATTCACACACACAGACGCATACACGCACACAGACTCATACACACATCATTCACACACACACACACACACACACACACACACACACACACACACACACACACACACACACACACACACACACACACACACACATACACACACACAGACTCATTCACACACACACAGACTCATTCACACACACAGACTCATTCACACACACGTACACACACACACACACACACACACACACACTCACACACTCATTCACACACACACATACACACACGCACACATACTCATTCACACTCACACACACACAGACTCATTCACACAGACGACACAGACACAGACACAGACACAGACACAGACACACACACACATAGTGAAGGCACACACACACACACACACACACACACACACCAGACACGTGCCGTCAGGGTAGGCAAGGTAGGCACTGCCTACCCTGACTAAAATTATGAAATGGCAATTCTTAAATATAAATAATAAAGGCATGGGAGAATTATGCCTATGTAAGAGATCGATCTCCTAGGTAGGCATAATTCTCCGTGCCTTTATCCGCAGCGCTTGTAAACACGCGAAGGTCTGTGAAGCTCACGTGCCGTCAGCGCTGCCAGAGCCGTCAGTTTCAAGGGGAGCTGAAGGCAGCAGAAATTCTGCCTTTGCAGCACTGCGCATGCGCAGCAGCCTGATGAGCCTGCACAGTGCGAGTTTCTTGGTGGGATTTTCAAATATGGATTGCCATCATTTTAATAGTATCTCAAGGAAACACACAGGACTTAATGTACCAATAACGTGGTAAGTGCATTTCTTGGTGCTTTATGTTTTTAAATGCTGTATTTCCCGGGGTGGGGGGAGAGCTCCGTTCACAGTGTTTGGGGAGTCTGGCGTTGTGAAGGAGGGGATTGGGGTCAGTAACCCACTTGCCACGCTCAGGTCTGAGTGGGTAGATGGGACTAGGTGAGATTAAGTGTTCGGCACGGAGTAAAAGGGCCGAGATAGCCTGTTTCCGTGCTGTAATTGCTAGGGTATACAAAAGGCTGGAGAAACTCAGCGGGTGCAGCAGCATCTAAGGAGCGAAGGAGATAGGTGACATTTCGGGTCGAGACCCTTCTTCAGACTGCTATATGGTTTTATTGTGGCCGGGGAGTGAATTAGCTTGGGTGGCTGCCGCAGCGCTCCGGGCACGGACAGCACAACTGGCCGCCACTTCCGAGGAAGGAAGCAGCTCGGGTGACTGATTTTGAGCGGCGGCCGGGACCCTGCCACTTCAGCCACCAGCCCCGTCTGCTAGTCCCTGTCACCTCTGGCTGTGCTCTCCGTTCTGAGGGAATGGCATGGACAAGATAGTGGTGAATTGTCTATTTCCATGCTGTACAGCTCTATGAATACTACCCTGCAGAATCTGTGCAATTAATGAGCTAAATTTGTCATAATCCACATTCTTCAGGGTAGTAGTCATCGAGCTGTACAGAATGGAAGTAGGCCCTTCACCTCATCTTGTCCATGCCAACCCAGTTGGCATATCAGGCCAATCCCATTTGGCTGCATTAGGTCCATATCTTTTTAAAACCATAGATCTGTCCAATTATCTTGATTCTCTTTAATGACCCTGAAAAACTGAGGTGCAAATTCGGTGTAGTATAAGTGTGGGACCATCTCTGTATTTTCATTCCTACTCATACTAAACATTGGGAAGTAGTAAAAAGAGAGAACAGAAAAGTTAATTAGTTCATAAGTTCATAGGTTCTAGCAGGCAGAAGTCAGCCATTCGGCTCATCAAGTTTACTCCGTCATTCAATCATGGCTGATCTATCTTTTCCCTATCAACCCCATTCTCTGCCTGTTCCACATAACCCGTGACACCTTTACTAATCAAGAATCAGTCAATCTCCACCTTAAAAAATATCCATCAACCTGGCCACCACAGCCCTCTGTGGCAATGACTTCCACAGACTCACCACCTCTGATGAAAGAAATTCCTCCTCATCACCTTTCTAAAGGTATGTGCTTTTATTCTGAGGCTGTGGCCTCTGGTCCTAGACTCTCCGACTAGTGGAAACATCCTCTCCACATCCACTCTATCAAGGCCTTTCAATATTCGGAAAGTTTCAATGAGGTCCCCCTTAATCCTTTCTAAACTCCAGCGAGTAGTAGCGGCTCAGTACCTTCAACCGCTCATCATATATAAACTAAATCATTATTGGGAATCATACGGAAACCCAGTCATTCTCGTAAACCTTCTCTGGACCCTCTCCAAACGTCAGCACATCCTTCTAGATATGGGCCCCAAAACTGCTCACGACACTCCAAATACTCTGGTTTGACCAGTGCCTTATGAAAGCCTCAGCATTACATCCCCTAGAAGAAGCGTGATGCAACATTAATCATGATCTGAAAGAGTCATAAGAGGGAATGAAAGCTGTGATTATGAGAGAAAGATAAGAGAAAGAAGGTAAAAATGAAACAAATCTAAAGCTTAAAATCACCAACAATATTTTTCACCTGGAAGAAAGAGTCTTGAATCTTTTATTTGTTCTGTTTTTGCGCAACGTGTTTGATTTGCAATCACAATTAAAATGCTTAATAAGAGGGAAATCTCGCCAGAAGCCTACAAAACCTGCTGCAAGACCTGTTACAAGACTCTACATGAAAAAACTTGGAAAGACTCCTCAATCCCCTCAAACATCAGCTGGAAGCTCAGAAGAAGAAGCTGACTCGAAATCCTTCTACAGAAATGACTTCAATGGAGGAATAAAGGGAACAAATGGAACAACACGGAAAAGTCAGTAACAGCTTCAGTAACAGCTTCTGTCACTGAAATCATTTCTAAAGTGATACGAGAGGGAAACGTCGCGCTTTGAAAAAAATTAAACACGGTAATGAGATGTTGATGGGGAAAATTGATGACTTAACTAAACGTGTGGCAGAGATTGAAGTTGGATGCAATGCTTAAGTCTACTGATTTGGCTATGGAAGGAATGGATAATTCGATGATCGAGATGTCTAAAGAAATAAAGAGACTAAAAAAGGAACAAGAAAGTACTGGGGGGGAACTTGCTAAAATTAAGAATAAATGTCTGGACTTGGAAGCGAGATCGAGGAGGCAGAATTTAAGAATAGTTGGAGTAAAAGAGGGAAAGGAGAGCGGACAAAACCCTCAGGAGTTTGCTGCCAACTTACTTAAACAAGTACTTGAGCTGCCTGAAGCCCTGAGAATAGATGTGGTTCACTGGGTTTGACGTAAGGCTCAAGCAAGCCTAGCTCCCCCCCCTCCCCCCCCCCAAGACAGATTATTGTGAAATTTTATGACATCTCTACCCTGGAAGAAATTATGAAACAGATTCCATATGGATCGAATTTGATGTTTGGAGAAGATAACCTAAGATTATTTCGTGATTATCCATTTGAAATCATGGAAAATAGGGACAAGTTTACAAAGACAAGAATGTTATTGAAAGAGATTTCGGGAGTAAGATATGGAATAGTATATCCTTCAAAGATGAGGATAATTTATAACTGTTGAACCGTGCCTTCACGGATCCAGAAGAGGGATATGCACAAAGGCATATGCACAAAGTATCACAAAGGAGGTCGATTGATTATCAGGAGTCGGACTCCCACAATAACACAGAGGAGAAGCGGTGAAGAAAGGACTGTGTTTTTTTTTTAAATACAAAAAAGACTGCTCTGGTCAAGATGGTGGACTCTTCATGAGGCGTTGTCTAGACACTTTATCTTTGGAATGTTAACTCAAGGTCGGACTTTATGTTTCACTTCAACAAAGGAATGGAAAACAAGAAAAACCGTGGTGGAAAAAAAACCAGAATTTGGGAATATCGAAAAAGTATATTAATGGACTTGTACACAGAAATTTATGATTTAAGAAACATACAATTATATACTAAGATAAAATATATAACTAATAGAATTGTGTAATAATGAAGCACAGCGTAATAATAACTGATTTTTATCTCATGATGTTAATTATTTGCTAAGTATAAGAATAATTAGTTAAATATGATTGATAAGTATTAATAATATACTAACAAATCTTATGGATATAGTCAATCTAGTTTAAACTGTGCGTAAAGGGGGGAGGAGGAGACTCAGATACTTGGAAGCTATCCAAGGGTCTGAATCTGGTTAACCCCTTGGAACCTGCTGTTGTCTAATACAAAAGAATGAGACTTAATTGGAGAGTGAATGTAATAATTCTCGGCATATCGGCAGATATGGATATGTAACTATAATTACTGTTATATTTAAGTATATACTTAATGTTGGAATTTTTTTTTCTCTCTGAAGATACATTCCAATAGATAGATTTGAAATGCGTTTTATAACCATAACCATATAACCATATAACAATTACAGCACGGAAACAGGCCCTCTCGGCCCTTCCAGTCCGTGCCGACCATTTGTTTTCCCCTAGTCCCATCTACCTGCACTCAGACCATACCCCTCCATTCCCTTCACGTCCATATACCCTATCCACTTTACTCTTAAATGTTAAAATTGATCCTGCCTCCACCACTTCTGCTGGAAGCTCATTCCACACAGCACCCCACCTCTGAGAAAAAAAGAAGTTCCCCCTCACGTTACCCCGAAACTTCTGTCCCTTAATTCTCATGTCATGCCCTCTTGTTTGAATCTTCCCTACCCTCAATGGGAAAACGTATCCACGGCAACTCTGTCTATCCCTTTCATCATTTTAAAGACCTCAATCAAGTCCCCCTTTAACCTTCTGCGCTCCAAAGAATAAAGACCTAACTTGTTCAACCTTTCTCTGTACATATTGCTGGAACCCTGGCAACATTCTAGTAAATCTCCTCTGTACTCTCTTATTTTGTTGACACCTTCCTATAATTTAGGCGACCAAAATTGACACCATACTCCAGAATTGGTCTTACCAATGCCTTGTACAATTTTAACATTACTTCCCTACTCCTGTATTCAATGCTCTGATTTATAAAGGCCAGCACACCAAAGGCTTTCTTTACCACCCTATCTACATGCGATTCCACTTTCAGGGAACTATGCACAGTTATTTCTAGATCCCTCTGTTCCACAGCATTCCTCATTCCCTACCATTTACCATGTACTTCCTATTTTGATTGGCCTGCCAAGATGTAGCACTTCACACTTAACAACATTAAACCTCATCTGCCATCTTTCAGCCCACTTCTCCAAATGGCCCAAATCTCTCTGTAGACTTTGAAAATCTACTTCATTATCCACAACACCACCTATCTTAGTATCATCTGCATACTTACTTATCCAATTTTCCACTCCCATCATCCAGATCATTGATGTACATGACAAACAAACAGTGGACCCTACACAGATCCTGAGGCACCCCACTGGTCACCGGCTTCCAACCTGACAAACAGCCATCCACAATACTCTCTGACATCTATTTATTAAGAGTGAGTTGGATGTGGCCTTGTGGCTAAGGGGATCAGTGGGGTATGGAGAGAAGGCAGGTACGGGATACTGCGAGTTGGATAGATCAGCCATGATCATATTGAATGGCGGTGCAGGCTCAAAGGGCTGACATGGCCTACTCCTGCACCTAATTTCTATGTTTCTATGTTTCTATATCTCCCATTCAGCCACTGTTAAATCATCTTGCTTTACTCCGCCATAACACCAAAGATTGAACCTTCATAACCAACCTTACATGGGGAACCTTGTCAAGGCTTGCTTACTGAAATCCATATAGACAACATCCACTGCTTTACCTCATCAATTCCCTATGTTACCGCTTCAAAAAATTCAAGAAGGTTTGTCAAACATGACCTTCCAGGCACCCAAATCCATGTTGTGACTGTTCCTGATCAGCCCTGTTTATCCAGTTGCTTATATAAATTATCTTAAGTATCCTTTCCATTAATTTGCCCACACTGACGTCAAACTAATAGGTCTATAAATTGCTAGGTTTATTCTTTTCTTTGAACCCTTTTTAAACAATGGAACAACATGCGCCAGTACGCCAATCCTCCGGCACTATTCCCGTTTCTAATGACATTTGAAATATTTCTGTCATAGCTCTGCTATTTCTACACTGACTTCCCTCAAATGTCCTAGGGAATATCTTGTCAGACCTGGAGACTTATCCCACTTTATATTTTCAAAAGTGTCATAGCAGTACTTCCTCCTCTTTGAATCTCATAGTTTTACAGCTACTCTACTTTTTCCCCTTAACTCACAGAGTTCAATATCCTTCTCCTTGGTGAATGCCGAAGAAAAGAAATTGTTCAATATCTCCCCCATCTCTTTTGGCTCTGCAGATAGCTGTCCTTTCTGGTTCTCTAATGGTCCAATTTTATCCCTCGTTATCCTTTTGCTATTAATATAGCTGTAGAAACCCTTTGGGTTTACTTTCACCTTTCTTGCCTAAAGCAACCTCTATATCTTCTTTTAGCCTTCCTAATTTCTTTCTTAAGATTCTATTTTACATTCTTTATACTCCTCTAGCACCTCATTTACTCCATGCCTCCTATAATTATTGTAGATATCTCTCTTTTTTCGAAACAAGTGTCCAATTTCCCTTGAAAACCATGGCTCTTTCCAATTTTTACTATTTCCTTTCAACCTAACAGGGACATAAAGATTCTGTACTCTTACAATTTCCCCTTTAAATGTCCTCCATTTCTCTTCTACATCCTTCCCATGAAAACAAGTGTCCCAATTCACTCCTTTAAAATCCTTAAGCATTCCCTCAAAGTTAGCCTTTCTCCAATCAAAAATCTCCACCCTAGGTCCAGTTTGACTTCTCTCCATAATTATATTGAAACTAATGGTATTGTGATCACTGGTCCCGAAGTGCTCACCAACGCCATACCTCCGTCACCTGACCTGCCTCATTTCCTAACCAGGGAGGTCCAGCACTGCCCCTTCTCTGGTCGATACCTCTATGTACTGCTGCAAAAAACTATCTGCACACATTTAACAAAACTCCAAACCATCCAGCCCATTTATCTTATATATAGTTTTTAACTTTGTATCAGTCTCTCTTCCCTTTAATAATAATTGGTCAAGGGGGCAGAGCGAAATGTATAACAACAGCTATGGAAGTCAACAAGAATTTTTCTACCACCTATTGGAGGTTTTTTTTAAATTATAATATCTTTATTTTTGGATATTATAATATCACTTTTTGTTTTTTAATTATCTTTTCACGACTTACACTTTACACTTTCTGGTCTTTTCTAAGGTCTATTTTAAAGTGGAGATGCCAACAAAATTTAATAACTGGGGAAGACCATCCATCACCTAGAGTTCTGAGGTACCTGGTTGCACCATATGAAGTAAAGGTATTAACATGATCCACAATGCAAGACGATAAACAAAAGAAAACTGGAGCAATCACGTTCTGTAGCTGGAATATAAGGGGCGCTAATGAACCATTTTAAAAGGGCTTTTGTTGTAAGATCTTTGCCCCAATTAAAAGCACTCAACAGTGACATTTTTTTTTACAAGAAGCACATCTGAAACATCAAACACAGATAAGATTGAAGGCAAATTGGATTGGGCAAACATACTTACTCTTCATTTCCTCCAAAACAAGAGGCACGGTTATTATTATTCGTAAAGGTATACCATTTAAATTAAAGAAATACCATAGCAGATAAAGAGGGGGAGGTACGTCATAGTCATGGGAGAAAATTCATTCTACTCGACTAACTTTGATAAATATTTATGCTCCCAACTTTGATAATCCCTAATTCTTTAGCAAAATTCTGGATACAATTTCAGAATTTAACTATCAAAATGTGATAATAGGGGGAGATTTCAATTGTGTCCTAGATCCATATCTGGATAAATCAGCAAAACAAAAAAGGATTAACATAAAATCTAAAACCAGTGAACTCCTAAATACATATGGATGTATGGAGAATCGCTAATCCAGTAGGTAGGGAATATTCATTTTATTCAACGGTACATAAAACATATTCACGTATTGATTATTTCTTAGTGGACACAAAATTAATTCCACATACATATAATTCTAAATGCCATAATAGTATTATTTCTGATCACTCCCCGTTAACTTTTTCTTTAAAATTAGGAATGTCTGATCAAAAATCGTTCTTTTCTGGAGGCTTTAATCCCCAAATCTTAAAACAACTCGCAAGGTTGTACATATTTAAAAGAGCAGATGATATTCTTCTTTGAGACAAATGATACACCAGATATTACACCCTCTTTATTATGGGAAACTTTTAAGGCATTTATTAGATGAACTATTAATTTCATATCAAGCTGCCAAAAATCAAAAGATAATATACTGAACAATTGCAGTTGGAACAAGAATTTAGACAATTAGATTTAGAAAATGCCAAAGAACTCACAACTATAGATCAACATAATAAGATAACACAATATTAAAATATAAATTAAATAAAATTTTATCGGCTAGAATAATAAGATTATTTCAAATTACAAAACAAGAAAATTTCGACTTTGGTGATAAACCACATAAACTCTTAGCACGTAAATTGAAAAAACCTATTAAACCTGGCTCGGACAAAAAACACTGATAGAACTAATAACCATTATCTGTTTATTTGCACTTCACGTGTTCGTTTATTTATTTATTCATGTGTGTATATATTTATATATGGTATATGGACACACTAATCTGTTTTGTAGTAAATGCCTTTTATGTTCTGTGTGCTGAAGCAAAGCAAGAATTCCATTTCCTATCAGGGACACACGACAATAAACTCACTTGAACTTGAACTTGGACTTGAAACGGGAAACAGAAAATACAATTACTAAAATTAAATCAGATAAAGGGGAATTACTAACACTACCTAAAAACAGTAATAAAAGATTTGCTCGATTTTACCAAAATGTATATACATTGAAAACTTATGCAAATAATACAAACATTACAAATTTCTTAGACAATTAGAAACATAGAAACATAGAAAATAGGTGCAGGAGGAGGCCATTCGGCCCTTCGAGCCAGCACCGCCATGCAACATGATCATGGCTGATCGTCCGCTATCAATAACCCATGCCTGCCTTCTCCCCAGATCCCTTAACTCCACTAGCCCCTAGAGCACTATCCAACCCTCTCTTAAATCCATCCAGTAATTTGGCCTCCACTGCCCTCTGTGGCAGGGAATTCCATAAATTCACAACTCTCTGGGTAAAAGACTGTGGCCCCTGGTTCTGGACTCACCCAACATTGGGAACATTTTTCCTGCATCTAGCTTGTCCAGTCATTTTATAATTTTATATGTTTCTCTAAGATTCCCCCTCATCCTTCTAAATTCCAGTGAATACAAGCCTAGTCTTTTCAATCGTTCCTCATAACAGTCCCGACATCCCAGGGATCAATCTCATGAACCTACGCTGCACTGCCTCAATCACAAGGATGTCCTTCCTCAAATTAAGAGACCAAAACTGTACACAATACTCCAGATGAGGTCTCACCAGAGCCGTATACAACTGCAGAAGAAGCTCTTTACTCCTGTACTGAAATCCTCTTGTTATGAAGGCCAACATTCCATTAGCTTTCTTCACTGCCTGCTGTACCTGCACGCCAACTTTCAGTGACTGCTGTACAAGGACACCCAGGTCTTGCTGTACCTCCCCCTTACCTAACCTAACCCCAATGAGATAATAATCTGCCCCCTTGTTTTTGCCGCCAAAGTGGATAACCTCACATTTAAATATATTATACTGCATCTGCCCACTCACTCAACCTGTCCAGGTCCCCCTGCAACTTCCTAACATCCTCTTCGCAGTTCACACTGCCACCCAGCTTTGTGTCATCCGCAAACTTGCTAGTGTTGCTCCTAATTCCCTTTTTCAAATCATTTATATATATGGTAAACAATTGCGGCCCCAACACCGAGCCTTGCGGCACTCCATTCGCCATTGCCTGCCATTCTGAAAAGGACCCATTCACTCCTACTCTTTGCTTCCGATCTGCCAAACCAATTTTTCTATCATGTCAACACCCTACCCCCAATACTATGTGCTCTAATTTTTAGTCACCAGTCTCCCATGCGGGACCTTATCAAAGGCTTTCTGAAAGTCTAGATACACTACATCCACTGGCACCCCTTCATCCATTTTATTTGTCGCATCCTCAAAAAATTCCAGTAGATTAGTCAAGCATGATTTCCCTTTCATAAATCCATGTTGACTTGGACTAATCCTATTACTGCTTCCAAATGGTCCATTATTACCTCTTTAATAATTGACTCCAGTATCTTTCCCACCACCGAAGTCAGGCTAACTGGTCTGTAATTCCCTGTTTTCTCTCTCGCTCCTTTCTTGAAAAGTGGGATAACATTAGCTATCCTCCAATCCACAGGAACTGATCCTGAATCTATTGAACATTTGAAAATGATCACCAATGCGTCCACTATTTCTAGAGCTACCTCCCTGAGGACCCTGGGATGCAGACCATCAGGCCTAGGGGATTTATATCTTCAGTCCCATTAGCCTACCCAATACTATTTTCTTGCCTAATGAAATTTCTTTCAGTTCCTCTACCCCCTTAGATCCTCTGTCCTCCAGTACATCTGGGAGATTGTTTGTGTTCTCCTTCGTGAAGACGGATCCAAAGTACCTGTTCAACTCTTCTGCCATTTCCTTGTTGCCCATAATAATTTCACCCGTGTCTGCCTTCAAGGGACCCACATTTGACTTTGCTACTCTTTTTCCCTTAACATATCTAACAAAGCTTTTACTGTCCTTCTTTATATTTCTGGCCAGCTTCCCCTCGTACTTCATCTTTTCAGCCCGTATTGCTTGTTTTGTTTCCTTCTGTTGTCCTATGAAAGTTTCCCAATCCTCCGGCTTCCAGCTGCTCTTTGCTGTGTTATACATCTTTTCTTTTAGTTTTATTCTATTCCCTAACTTCTCTTGGCAGCCACGGTTGCCTCCTACTCCCCTTAGAATCTTTCTTCCTTTTTGGAATGAAATGATCCTGCGACTTCTGGATTATGCCCAGAAACTCCTGCCATTGCTGTTCCACCATCATTCCTGCTAGGATCTATTTCCAGTCTACTTTGGCCAGCTCCCCTCTCATGCCTTCATAGTCCCCTTTGTTCAACTGCATCACTGCCACTTCCAATTTAACATTCTCCTTCTCAAATTGCAGATTAAAACTAATCATATTATGATCACTACCTCCAAGCGGTTCCTTTACCTCGAGTTCTCTTATCATATCTGGTTCATTGGACAACACTAAATCCAGAATTGCCATTTCTCTGCTCCATTACAAGCTGCTCTAAGAATCCATCCATCTCATTCTACAAACTCACTTTCTTGGGGTCCTGAACCAACCTGATGTTCCCAGTCTACCTGCATATTGAAATCCCCCATCACCACCTTTGTTACATGCCAGTTTTAACTCCTGCTGCAAATTACACCCTACATCTGGCTACTATTTGGGGGTCTGTAAATAACACTAATTAGTGTCTTCTTGCCTTTACAATTCCTCAACTCAATCCACAGTGACTCTACCTCGTCAGTCCGTATGTCTTCCCTCGCAAGGGACTGAATTCCATCCCTCACCAGCAGAGCTACCCCCCTCCTCTGCCCACCTACCTGTCCTTTCGATAGGATGTATAACCCTGAATATTAAGTTCCCAGGCCCGATCCTCCTGCAGCCACGTCTCAGTAATCCCCACAATGTCATATCTACCAACCTCTAACTGAGCCTCAAGCTCACTACTTTACTTCTTATACTTTGCGCATTCATATACAATACTTTTAATTCCTTACAAATCTCACCTTTCACATCTATCCCTATTACACTTGGCCATACTCTCCTATCCTTTTGTGAGCTTCCTTTCCCATTAATTCTGGGGTCATTATCCATCCCTTTACTCTCTTTCCCTTTAACTCCATCGTCGACTATCCCATTTGACACCCCACCCCCCTTATTCAGTTTAAAACCACCCGTGTAGCAGTGGCAAACCTGCCTGCCAGAATGCTGGTCCCCCACCTGTTAAGATGCAGTCCGTCCCTTTTGTACAGTTCCCCCTTACACCAAAACAAATCCCAGTGATCTAAGAATCTAAATCCCTGCACCAGTTACTCAGCCACACATTCAGGTCCCATATCTCCCTGTTCCTGCTCTCGCCAGCAGAGGAACTGGAAGCAAACCGGAGATAACAACCCTGGAGGTCCTGCTTTTCAGCATTTTTCCGAGCTCTCTAAAGTCACGCTGCAGAATATTCATCCCCTTCTTTCCGACATCGTTTGTGCCGACATGCACTACCACTTCCAGCTGTTCACCTTCGCCCTTGAGGATTTTCTGCACTCTGTCCATGACATCCTGGATCCTGGCACCAGGAAGGCAGCACACTATCCTCGAATCCCGTCTGTTGCCGCAGAAACCTCTGTCCGTACCTCTCACAATGGAGTCTCCAACTACAATGGTGTTGCCTGATGTTGGCCTGTAATTGTAATCTTCCAAAACTAAATATGGTGGAACAAGAGGAATTAGGAGCTCAGATTACACTTCAGGAAATAGAAGAAACAATAAATTTGTTGAAGGAAGGTAAAAGGCCAGGACCAGATGGATTTAGTAATGAAATGTATAAAAGATTCTATAAGATTCTCCACGCTTTCAAGATTTATATTTACATGCTTTTAAAAAAAAGATATTACCAGAAACACTAACCGAGTCAACTATTACACTTATACCTAAAAAGGATAAAGATCTAGAAGACCCAGGCTCATATAGAGCCATAGCACTCCTAAATACAGATAAAAAAATATCAGCAAAGACCCTAGCGAGAAGATTGAGTAAATATGTTAGCAAACTAATAAACCCGGACCAAACGGGGTTTATACCAAAGAGATACTCATTTAACAATTTGAGACGGCTGTTTAATATAATGTACTCATATAAAACTGAAGAAGAAGACCGAGCAATTATTTCATTGGATGCAGAAAAAGCTTTTGATCAAGTAGAATGACAATATTTATTCAGTATTGCAAAAAATTTAATTGGGAGATAATTTTATCTCATGGGTAAAATTATTATACGATAGGCCGACGGCCAGAATACTGACTAATAATATATTATACCCAAAATTCCAATTAGCAAGGGGCAATAGACATGGGTGCGCATTATCGCCCCTGCTATTTGCACTAGTGATAGAGCCTTTAGCAGAAAGTATAAGAAGTCATCCTAATATTCATGGATATAATACCAAACAATCAAATAATAAAATCTCATTATATGCAGATGACATATTATTATATATTACAAATTCGCAAATTAGCATACCAAATATTCTAAATTTAATAGAGGAATTTGGTTCCTTTTCAGGAAATAGAATAAATTGGAACAAAAGCGAAATTATGATGATAAAACCTCAAGAGCCCATACATCTGTTGAAATTCCCTTTTAGAATTGCAACAGAAAAATGTAAGTATTTGGGTATCCAAATTACTAGGAAATATAAATCATTATTCAACGCAAACTATATGCCTTTATTAACTAAATTAAATGGGTTGATTAAATTTTGGAAAACACTACTGATGTCCTTAATAGGCAGAATAAATACGATAAAAATGATCTTCTCACCACAAATACTGTACCTATTTCAATCAATATCAATATACTTACCAAAAAAAATTATTTAAAAAACTATATTCTGATATTACAAACTTCATATGGGACTATAAATCACACAGAATTCAAAGAAAACATTTGTGTAAATCTAAAGAATTAGGGGGACTGACACTCCCTAACTTATTGTATTACTATTGGGCAGTGAATATTAAAAATATAATCTACTGGTTGGACAGTTCTGCCCAACAGGTAGATTGAATAAGAATGGAGAAAGAGGATTGTTCCACTTACAATATAGGAGCGATCCTTCTTTCCCCCGATGAAACTGAACAATACAATATAAGAAGAATCCAATTATTCACAGTATAATACGAATTTGGAAACAAATAAAATTAACTTAAAAATCAAGAAATGTATCGCTTCTTTCTCCAATAGCTAATAACCCCTCATTCAAACCATCTATTATTGATAAAACGTTTATCCATTGGGAAAAAATAGGAATTAAAATGATGGGAGATATGTATGAAATGGGAAAACTTTTATCATTCCAACAATTACAACTAAAATATAATTTGAAAAGTAATCAATATTTTAAATATCTTCAAATTCAAGATTATTTGAAAAAATATATACAAGGATATATTAACTTAAAAATACAAAGAATGGTAATGTGTATGTATGTATTAGGTACTTAAGTACCACACTATTGTACTTACTACTAACAAAAATTTAAAAAAATTAAAAAAAAGGCGAGGCAAACAATTTGGCCGCAGCCACCTGATAACCAAAATCCATTTTGTGAACACAAACTCTTTAAAAAGGCAAGACAAACAATTGGGCAGCAGCCACCTGACAACCAAAATCCATTTTGTGAACACAAACGCTTCAAAAAGGTGAGGCAAACAATTTGGCCACAGCCACCTGACAACCAAAATCCATTTTGTGAACACAAACTCTACAAAAATACGAGGCAAACAATTTTGCCGCAGCCACCTGAAAACTAAAATCCATTTTGTTAACATAAACTCTTCAAAAAGGCGAGGCAAACAATTGGGCCAAGCAGCCACCTGACAACCAAAATTCATTTTGTGAACACAAACTTTTTTTTAAAAGGCGAGGCAAACAATTGGGCCATAGCCACCTCACAACCAAAATCCATTTTGTGAACACAAACTCTTTAAAAAGGCTGAGGCAAACAATTTGGCCGCAGCCACCTGACAACCAAAATCCATTTTGTTAACATAAACTCTTCAAAAAGGCGAGGCAAACAATTGGGCCATAGCCACCTCACAACCAAAATCCATTTTGTGAACACGAACTCTTTAAAATGGCGAGGAAAACATTTGGGCCACAGCCACCTGACAACCAAAATCCATTTTGTGAACACAAACTCTTCAAAAAGGCGAGGCAAACAATTTGGCCGCAGCCACCTGACAACCAAAATCCATTTTGTGAACACAAACTTTTCAAAAAGATGAGGCAAACAATTTGGCCACAGCCACTTGAAAACCAAAATCCATTAACATTTTTTTTTTAAATAGTTAACTTTTATTAGAGGCATGTACATATCCTAGTCCAAACCATTACAAACTTTGTTAAACGGTTACATATTAAATATTCAGGATTCCAAGGACTCCACTACCAATGTAGCAGGAGTCTACATTTATCGGTTACATATTAACATTGACTCTAATTATTATTATATATTTATTTTTGGTTTGTCAATAAAGACAAATCTATTTTTTTCCAGATTTAAGGTCTCCGACATCTCCATAATCCACATTTTAATTGTAGGGGATGCAGGATTTTTCCAAAATTTTAATATTAGTTTTTTCCCAGTTATTATACTATAATCCAGGAAATTTCTTTGGTTTATTGTCAGTTTTAGGTATTGTTCAGATATGCCCAATATTATTAATTTAGGATCGGGAACCAGTTGAATATTAACCACTACGGAAATAATTTTAAAAATATCCACCCAAAATGTTTTAATTTTTATGCAATTTACAAAGGTATGGGTTAAATTAGCCTCAGAGTATTGACATTTATCGCAGATAGGAGTGATATTAGGAAAAAGTCTATTTAATTTTGTTTTAGAATAATGCAATCTGTGTAATATTTTAAATCGTATTAAAGAATGTCTGGCGTTTTAACGAACATTGATGTATATGTTGTAGACTTTCATCCCAAATATCTTTCGTTATGGGTTGAACTAATTCATTTTCCCATACTTGTCTAGGTGATTCCGTCGACGGATTCTCACTATCTAACAGAATATTATAAATATATGATATTAATTTGACTGTGTTGGGATGTTTATTCAAACATTCGTCTAGAATCTCTGGCTCTCTAATTCTGTATTCTTGTGTATGTGATTTATCATAATCTTTCAATTGTAAATATCTAAAAAAATTATTTGAATGTAATCCATAATTCTGTTGTACCTCCAGAAACGAGAGGAACACACCTTTTCTATAAAGATGTCCCATCTTTTTAATTCCATAGGTTTTCCATTGTGTAAAGCCTTTATCCAATGCCGAAGGCTTAAATGAAGGGTTATTTGCAATAGGGAACGAAAGTGATAAATTATCCAATTTTAATGTCTTTTTTATTTGTTTCCAAATTCGAATTATTGGATTTTCACTATAGATCTTTTTATTCAATTTTGTAGGGGTTAGGAAAATCGGGCCAATTTTAAATGGCAGACAATCCTCCTTTTCCATCTTTAACCAGTCTGGTTGTTGATCCATATCTTCCAACCAGAAATTTAAGTTTTTGACATAGACTGCCCAGAAATAAAATAAGAAATTTGGTAAGACTAATCCTCCATTCATCTGAGATTTACATAATTGTTTTTTACTTATTCTGTGATTCTTATAATTCCAAATAAAACTTCTTACAATAGAGTCAATTTTTAAGAGGATTTTTTAGGGAGGTATATTGGAATTGATTGGAAGAGGTATAGAAGTTGAGGAAGGAAAATCATTTTAATTGCATTAATTTTTCCCGAGCAATGAAATAGGAAGCGTTTTCCAATATTGAATAATCTTATGCAATTTATTAAGTAAAGGCACGAAATTTGATTTAAATAAAGAAGTATATTTCTTGGTCACATAGATTCCTAAGTATTTAAATTTTTCATTCACTATTTTAAAAGGTGATTGTTGCAATATATATAAATTAGGTTCCATTATTGGCATTAATCTCACTCTTCTTCAGTTGATTCTATATCCCGAGAATAAATCAAATTGAGTTATAAGATTTAACAGGTTAGGGATGCTAATTTCTGGATTTGTAATATATAATAATACATCATCTGCATATAGAGAAATTTTATTAACTGTATTTTTAGTATTATACCGATATATTTCTGGATGAGCTCGAATTCTTTCTGCTAGTGGTTCTATAACAAGGGCGAATAGTAACGGTGATAACGGGCATCCTTGTCTACAACCTTTAGATAAATCAATTTTTTTTTATAACATTTGATTTGTCATTATTCTGGCTTTTGGATTGGTATATAAAAGCTTAACCCATGTACAAAACTTCTCACCTAATTGAAATTTTTCCATCACTGAAAATAAATAGGGCCATTCAATTTGATTGAATGCTTTCTCAGCGTCTAGCGAGATGACTGCTAAGTCTTCATTAGCTATTCGATTTGAGTATATAATGTTGAATAATCGTCTCAGATTATAATATGAATAACGTTTTGGAATAAAGCCAGTTTGATCGGGGTGTATTAATTTTATAAATCACTAAGCTTAATCTGTGTGCTAAAATTTTGGTTAAAATTTTCTGATCGATGTTTAATAGAGCAATTGCTCTATATAACCATATAACGATATAACCATATAACGATTACAGAATGGAAACAAGTCCTCTCGGCCCTTCCAGTCCGTGCCGACCATTTGTTTTCCCCTAGTCCCATCTACCTGCACTCAGACCATACCCCTCCATTCCCTTCCCGTCCATATACCTATCCACTTTACTTTTAAATGTTAAAATCGATCCTGCCTCCACCACTTCTGCTGGAAGCTCATTCCACACAGCCACCACCCTCTGAGTAAAGATTTCCCCCTCACGTTACCCCTAAACTTCCGTCCCTTAATTCGCATGTCATGCCCTCTTGTTTGAATCTTCCCTACCCTTAATGGGAAAAGCTTATCCACGTCAACTCTGTCTATCCCTTTCATCATTTTAAAGACCTCAATCAAGTCCCCCCTTAACCTGGATCTTCAAGGTCCTTATCCGTTTTTGGAATAAGTATTATAGTTGATTCATTTAAAGTTTCTGGGAGTTTCTGTTGCATGAATGCTTGAGTATATAATGTCTGTAGGCGTGGCGAGATCAAGTCATGACATTTTTTATAAAATTCACTATTTAAACCATCTGGTCCAGCGGCCTTTACATTTTTTAAAGAATTAATAAATTCCTCAATATCTTTTACTGATATTTCAGCCCCTAATAATTCCCTCTCTTTCAAATCTAACCCCCTGCCGTTTTGGTTGAATAAAGTGTTTGATAGTATTCAGAGAATCTATCATTAATATCCTTGGGTAGTGTTAATATTTCTCCCATATCTGATTTAATTTTATATATTGTTTTTCCCCCTTCCTGTTTCCGGAGTTGACGTACAGTAATTTTTGTGGTTTATCACCAAATTCAAAGTGTAACTGTTTAGTCTTTTGATAAAATTTTATGAATTGGTCTGAGTATATTTGGTTTAACTTATATTTGAGTACAGCAATTTGATTATGTATTATTATAGAAGGCGCGATTGCGTTTTCCATATCTAATTGCCTTATTTCCATTTCCAATACCAGTTGTTTGGCGCGGTTCTCTTTATTACAAAAGGCTTGTGCGGAAATCCATTTTGCTAACACATGCTCTTCAAAAAGGCTAGGGAAACAACTGGGCCACAGCCACTTGACAACCAAAATCCATTTTGTGAACACAAACTTTTTAAAAAGGCGAGGCAAACAATTGGGCCACAGCCACCTGACCACCAAAATCCATTTTGTGAACACAGACTCTTTAAAAAGGTGAGGAAAACAATTGGGCCGCAGCCACCTGACAACCAAAATCCATTTTGTTAACTCAAACTCTTCAAAATGTCGAGGCAAACAATTGGGCCGCAGCCACCTGATAACCAAAATCCATTTTGTGAACACAAACTCTTTAAAAAAGCGAGGCAAACAATTGGGCAGCAAGCAGCCACCTGACAACCAAAATTCATTTTGTGAACACAAACTTTTTTTAAAAAGGCGAGGCAAACAATTGGGCAGCAAGCAGCCACCTGACAACCAAAATTCATTTTGTGAACACAAACGTTAAAAAAAAAGGCGAGGCAATCAATTGGGCAGCAAGCAGCCACGTGACAACCAACATTCATTTTGTAAACACAATTTTTTTTTTTAAAGGAGAGGCAAACAATTGGGCAGCAAGCAGCCACCTGACAACCAAAATTCATTTTGTGAACACAAACATTTTGAACAAATGGCGAGGCAAACAATTGGGCAGCAAGCAGCCACCTGACAACCAAACTTCATGTTGTGAACACAAACTTAAAAAAAAGGTTAAAACAATTTGGCAACAGCCACATCAAGGGGACTCACCGTGGAGTAGACATCCGTTCAGTGTTATTCACAGCTCAGAGAGCCGTGACTCTCTCGCTTCCTGGGTCTGGCAGAGACTGAGTGAGGCACGACACTTCTGGGTTTTATAGTCCCTCCTCCCTGCTGCCAGTGGGGGCAGCAGAGAGAACAGAGAGAATGGGGAATTAAAAAAAAAACATTAATATCTCATTTTTCATCATGGGAAAAATCCTCTGGTCCAGTAAGGCAGAGAGGGTCTCTGAGCGAGGTGGCCAAAAATGATGGTCGTAGGTGGCGGCGTTCTCGGAAATCGCAGCACAGTGGGCCACAAGAGGTCAAGATCAGACTTTTAGTAATATATACATAGATAGATTGTGTATTATAGTATGTATTATATGTAATAGCGTGTTAGTGTATTATGTGGATAATAGTGTGTTATACTGTGTTACATGTATCATAATTTTATATATGTTATAGTGTAACACTGTATTATAAAGTGTTATATTGTAATGAGATACTGTAATGTATAATATAATTTAGTATTAGTGTGTTATCGTATTATGTATTATAGTATTACTGTTTTGATGTATTATGTATTAGAATGCAATAGTGTAAGTATTATAGTGTTTAGTGTGTTTATAGTGTATTATTTATATTATATTATGTTAGTGTATTATTATTATTTTAAAAATATTTTTTTTTAAAAGTATATTAAGAATATTATAATACATTTCATATACAACTTCTTGCTTTTGTATTTAATAATAAAAAAGTAATATGAGCAAAAAGAGAGAAAAATAAAGTTAGGTAAAATGGTGAAACTGATAGTTCGTGAAAAGTACAAGAAAAAGAGAGAAATGAGGAGAGATATAAAAGAAAAAAAAGGGAAAAAAATTTAACATGAAAGTAAAGCAAAAAAGATAATAAAAGGAAAATAAAATGAAAGGGATATACCTACTTCGTATCTTTGCGCACCTCTCACCCAGTTCTGAAACAGTTTATTTTCAGGATTATGTTGCACCATATGCTTGTAATAAATTGATAAAGGGAGACCAAATCATTAAGAATTGGTCTGATTTACCTGCTAGGATGAATCTCATATCTTCTAGGTGTAACATTTCAGACATATTTGAAATCCACATTTTAAGTGTTGGTGTTGGTGCCACCAACACCAACACTTTTTTTTCCACTATTTTAATATGTTTTTTTGCCGTTATTAAGCCATAGTTAAGGAAACTCTCTTAGAACTAAGTCAGCTCAGAGCTGGTCTCCATTGTCCCAAAGATAATTAATTCTGCATTGGGGTTCATTTCTGTTTTAAATATATTTGTAAAAATTTCGAAAATGTCATTCCAAAACTTCTGACGTTTTCTGCAAAAGACAAAAGAGTGTGCTATAGTTGCATCTTGAGATAAGCATTTATGACAGATGGGTGAGACATTTGGAAATATTTTATTCAATTTAGTTTTTGAGTAATATAATCTATGTAAAATGTTTAATTTAATTAAGGTATGTCTTACATTTAGTGAGCATTTATGTACATAGCGCAAATATTTATCCCATCTGTCTTTCGAGATATTTATAGATAATTCTTGTTCCCAGTCTCTTCTGATTGCATCAGACAGTATCTCTATGTTTAAAATGATATTATACAAATATGATATTAAATTAGTAGAATCTGCCTTTCTGTTCATAGCTTCATCTAATATATCTGGTCAGTTTTATGTTATTTTGTATGTTTTTTCAAGTAGTCACGGATTTGAAGATATTTAAAGTACTGATTACTTTTCAGGTTATATTTGAGTTGTAGTTGTTGGAATGATAAAAGATTTCCCATTTCATACATTTCTCCAAAGGTTTTAATTCCTATTCTTTCCCAGTGTGTAAACGTTTTATCGATAATAGATGGTTTAAACGACAGGTTATTAACAATAAGAGAGAGACGCGATATATTTCTTAATTTGAAAGTAAATTTTATTTGTTTCCACGTTCGTATTGTACTATGAATAATTGGATTTTTCTTGTATATTGTATTATTCAGTTTTATCGGTGAGAGAAGGATCGCCCCTATATTAAAAGGAGAGCAGTCCTCTCTCTCCAATGCTATCCAATCTACCTGTTGGCAGAATTGTCCAACAAGTAAATTATATTTTTAGTATTTGTTGCCCAGTGATAGTACAGAAAGTTGGGTAGTGTCAGTCCGCCGAATTCCTTGGGCTTAGGTGTCTGCTTTGAATACTATGGGACTTATAGTCCCATATGAAATTTGTGATATCAGAGTCAGGTTTTTTTTTAAATATAGGTAAATGTATTGGTCTTGATTGAAATAAATATAAGACTTGTGGCAGAAAAATTATTTTTATGGCATTTATTCTGCCAATTAAAGACACCGGTAGTGTTTTCCAAAATTTAATCTTAATATTTAATTTAGTAAGTAAGGGCATATAGTTTGTATTGAATGAAGATTTATATTTTCTAGTAATTTGAATACCCAGATATTTAAATTTTTCTGTAGCAATTCTAAGGGGGAATTTTAAAAGGTGTGTCGATTCTTGAGATTTTATTAATTTACTAACATATTTGCTTAATCTTCTTGCTAGAATTTTCACTAGAATTTTCTGATCTGTGTTTAACAATGCAATGGCTCTATATGAACCGGGATCTTCTAGATATTTATCATTTTTCGGTATGAGTGCAATAGGATTCCGCTAGTGTTTCTGGTAGTATTTGTTCTTTAAACGCATATGTGTACATTTTTTGTAGACGTGGTGAAATTGTCTTGTAGAATCTATATTACTAAAAGTCTGATCTTGACCGCTTTTGGCTCGCTGTGCTGTGATTTCCGAGATAACGCCGCCACCTACGGCCATCATTTTTGGCCACCTCGCTCAGAGCCCCCCTCTCCGCCTTCCTGGCACAGAGGATTTTTCCCATTGATGAAAATTCGGAGAGATATTAATGTTTTAATAACATTTGCCATTCTCTCTGCTGCCCCTGCTGGTGGGAGGGGAGAGGGACTATAAAACCCGGAAGTGGTGTGCCTCACTCAGTCTCTGCAAGATGGAGGAAGCCAGATGGTCATGTCTCTCTGAGCTCTGAAGAACACTGAACACATGTTTACTCAAGTGCCCTTAATGTGGTTTGAAAATGAAAATATGGTTGGTTTGAAGTAAAAAGACACTGCCTGCAAATGGTTGTTTGGGTGTTTTGGGTTGAAGTAAAAAGGCACTACTGCAAATGGTGGTTTGGGTGCTTTGGGTTGAAGTTAAAAGGAACTACTGCAAATGGTGGCTTGGGTGCTTTGGGTTGAAGTTAAAAGGCACAACTGTCAATGACTGGTGTACCATGACACCCAGGTCTCGTTGCATCTCCCCTTTTCCTAATCGGCCACAATTCAGATAACAATCTACTTTCCTGTTTTTGCCACCAAAGTGGATAACCTCACATTTATCCACTTTATACTGCTTCTGCCATGCATTTGCTCACTCACCCAACTTATCCAAGTCACCTTGCAGTCTCCTGGCACCTAACACTGCCCCCCAGCTTCGTGTTATCCACAAACTTGGAGATGTTGCATTCAATTCCCTCATCCAGATCATTAATATATATTGTAAATAGCTGGGGTCCCAGCACTGAGCCTTGCGGTACCCCACTAGTCACTGCCTGCCATTCTGAAAAGGACCCGTTTACTCCTACTCTTTGCTTCCTGTCTGCCAGCCAGTTCTCTGTCCACATCAATACTGAACCCCATTACCGTGTGCTTTAAGTTTGTATGCTAATCTCTTATGTGGGACCTTCTCGAAAGCCTTCTGAAAGTCCAGATACAACAGATCCACTGGGTTCTCCCTTATCCACTCTACCAATTACATCCTGGAAAAATTCCATAAGATTCGTCAGACATGATTTACCTTTCATAAATCCATGCTGACTTTGTCCAATGATTTCACCACTTTCCAAACCTGCTGCTATCCCATCTTTAATAACTGACTCTAGCATTTTCCCCACTACCAATGTTAGACTAACTGGTCTGTAATTCCCCGTTTTCTCTCTCCCTCCCTTTTTAAAAAGTGGGGTTACATTAGCTACTCCATTACATTACACATCCTCAGGAACTACTCCGGAATCTAAAAATTATCACTAATGCATTCACTATTTCTGGGGCTACTTCCTTAAGTACTCTGGGATGCAGCCTATCTGGCCCTGGGGATTTATCGGCCTTTAATCCATTCAATTTACCCAAACACCACTTCCCGGCTAACCTGGATTTCACTCAGTTCCTCCCTCATTTGACCCCCGGTCCCCTGCTATTTCTGTTAGATTATTTATGTCTTCCTTAGTGAAGACCGCACCAAAGTAGTTATTCAATTGGTCTGCCATGTCCTTGTTCCCCATGATCAATTCACCTGTTTCTGACTACAAGGGACCTACATTTATTTTAACTAACCTTTTTCTCTTCACATATCTATAAAATCTGTTGCAGTCAGTTTTTATGTTCCCGGCCAGTTTTCTTTAATTATCTATTTTCCCTTTCCTAATTCAGCCCTTTGTCCACCTCTGCTGGACTCTGAAATTCTCCCAGTCCTCTGGTAGGCTGCTTTTTCTGGCTAATTTGTATGCTTCTTGTTTTGATACTATTCCTGATTTCCCTTGTTATCCACAGATGCACTACCTTTCTTGATTTATTATTTTGCCAAAATTGGATGAACAATTGTTGTAGTTCATCCATGCAGTCTTTAAATGCCTTCCTTGCATATCCACCGTCAACCCTTTAAGAATCACTTGCTAGTCTATCTTGGCCAATTCCGTCTCATACCCTCAAAGTTACCTTTCATTAACATCAGAACCCTTGTTTCTGAATTAACAATGTCACTCTCCATCCTAATGAAGAACTCAACCATATTATGGTCACTCTTGCTCAAGGGGCCACGCACAACAAGACTGCTAAGTAACCCTTCCTCATTACTCAATACCCAGTCTAGAATAGCCTGCTCTCTCATTGGTTCCTCTACTTGTTGGTTTATAAAATTATCCCACATACATTCCAAGAAATCCTCTTCCTCAGCACCCCTGCCAATTTGATTCACCCAATCTATATGTAGATTTAAGTCACCCATTATAACTGTTTTACCTTTGTTGCACGCATTTCTAATTTCCTGTTTGATGCCATCCCCAACTCCACTACTACTGTTAGGTGGCCTGTACACAACTCCCACTAGCATTTTCTGCCCTTTAGTGTTTCGCAGCTCTACCCATATCGATTCCACATCCTCCAAGCTAATGTCCTTCCTTTCTATTGCGTTAATCTCCTCTCTAACCAGCAACACTACTCCACCTCCTTTTCCTTTCTGTCTATCCCTCCTGAATATTGAATATCCCTGGATGTTCAGCTCCCAGCCTTGGTCACCCTGGAGCCATGTCTCCGTGATCCCAACTATATCATATTCATTCATAACTATCTGCACATTCAAATCATCCACCTTATTACGAATGCTCCTTGCATTGAGACACAAAGCCTTCAGGCTTGTTTTTACAACACTCTTACCCCTTATACAATTATGTTGAAAAGTGGCCCTTTTTGATTTTTGCCCTGGATTTTTCTGCCTGCCACTTTTACTTTTCACCTTGCTGTTTATTGCTTCTACCCTAATTTTACACTCCTCTGTCTCTCTGCTCATGCTCCCACCCCCTGCCACATTAGTTTAAATCCTACCTGACAGCACCAGCAAACACTCCCCCAAGGACATTGGTTCCATTCCAGCCCAGGTGCAGACTGTCCTGTTTGTACTGGTCCCACCTCCCCCGGAATAGGTTCCAATGCCCTAGAAATTTGAATCCCTCCTCTTGCACCATTTTTCAAGCCACGTATTCTTTTGCAATATCCTATTTCTACTCTGACTAGCACGTGGCACAGGTAGTAATCCAGAGATTATTACCTTTGATGTCCTACTTTTAAATTTATTTCCTAGCTCCCTAAATTCGCCTTGTAGGACCTCATCCCATTGTTTACCTATATCGTTGGTGCCAATGTGCACCACGACAGCTGGCTGTTCACCCTCCCACTCCAGAATGTTCTGCAGCCGTTAAGTGACACCCCTGACCCACCAGGGAGGCAACATACCATCCTGGAGTCTCGTTTGCGGCCGCAAAAACGCCTATCTATTTCCCTTACAATTGAAACCCCTATTACTATAGCCCTTCCACTATTTTTCCACCCCACCCCTACATTTATCTCGATTTTCTATATCTCGAGCTTTACCTGAGTATCAATCTCGAGCTCTATCTCGAGTATCTTTATTTCTCGAGCTATCTCAAACTCTATATACCTTTATCTCGAGCTCTATCGCTATCTCACGCTCTATCTATCTCGAGCTCTATGTCTATCTCGAGCTCTATCTCGAGTATAACATAATAATAACACCCCATAACACATTATAAAACCTCCATCTCCAGTACTAGCTCCATCTCCAGCTCCAAATCCAGCACCAACTCCAGCTCCTGTGCCATCTCCATCACAAGCTCTAGATCCATCGCCATCTCCAGCTATAACTCCAACTCTAGCTCCAGGTCTAGCTCCATCTTCAGCTCCAGCCCCATCTTCAGCTCCAGTTCTAGCTCCATGTCCAGTTGTACCTCCAGTTCTAGCTCTAGCTCCAGGTCCAGCTCAACTAGCTCCAGCTCCATCTTCAGCTCCATCTTCAGCTCCATCAACTCCATCTCCAGCTCTAGCTCAAGCTCAATGTCCAGCTCCAGCTGAAACATAGAAACATAGAAATTAGGTGCAGGAGTAGGCCATTCAGCCCTTCGAGCCTGCACCGCCATTCAATATGATCATGGCTGATCATCCAACTCAGTTATCCCGTACCTGCCTTCTCTCCATACCCTCTGATCCCCTTAGCCACAAGGGCCACATCCAACTCACTCTTAAATATAGCCAATGAACTGGCCTCAACTACCCTCTGTGGCAGAGAGTTCCAGAGACTCACCACTCTCTGTGTGAAAAAAGTCTTTCTCATCTCGGTCTTAAAGGATTTCCCCCTTATCCTTAAGCTGTTACCCCTTGTCCTGGACTTCCCCAACATCGGGAACAATCTTCCTGCATCTAGCCTGTCCAACCCCTTAAGAATTTTGTAAGTTTCTATAAGATCCCCTCTCAATCTCCTAAATTCCAGAGAGTATAAACCGAGTCTATCCAGTCTTTCTTCATAAGACAGTCCTGACATCCCAGGAATCAGTCTGGGTGAACCTTCTCTGCACTCCCTCTATGGCAATAATGTCCTTCCTCAGATTTGGAGACCAAAACTGTACGCAATACTCCAGGTGTGGTCTCACCAAGACCCTGTACAACTGAAGTAGAACCTCCCTGCTCCTGTACTCAAATCCTTTTGCTATGAAAGCTAACATACCATTCGCTTTTTTTCACTGCCTGCTGCACCTGCATGCCTACTTTCAATGACTGGTGTACCATGACACCCAGGTCTCGCTGCATCTCCCCTTTTCCTAATCGGCCACCATTTAAATAATAGTCTGCTTTCCTGTTTTTGCCACCAAAGTGGATAACCTCACATTTATCCACCTTATACTGCATCTGCCAAACATTTGCCCACTCACCCAGCCTATCCAAGTCACCTTGCAGTCTCCTAGCATCCTCCTCACAGCGAACACTGCCCCCCAGCTTAGTGTCATCCGCAAACTTGGAGATATTGCCTTCAATTCCCTCATCCAGATCATTAATATATATTGTAAATAGCTGGGGTCCCAGCACTGAGCCCTGCGGTACCCCACTAGTTACTGCCTGCCATTGTGAAAAGGGCCCGTTTACTCCTACTCTTTGCTTCCTGTTTGCCAGCCAGTTCTCTATCCACATCATACTGAACCCCTAATACCGTATGCTTTAAGTTTGTATACTAATCTCTTATGTGGGACCTTGTCGAAAGCCTTCTGGAAGTCCAGATATACCACATCCACTGGTTCTCCCTTATCCACGCTACTAGTTACATCCTCGAAAAATTCCACAAGATTCGTCAGACATGATTTACCTTTTGTAAATCCATGCTGACTTTGTCCAAGCTCCATCTCCAGCTCCATCTTTGCTTTGTTGAAGCTCCTTCTCCAGCTCCATCTTCAGCTCTAGCCCCAGCTCAAGCTCCATCTCCTGCTCCATCTTCAGCTCTAGCCCCAGCTCAATCTCCAGCTCACTCTCCCGCTCTAGCTCTAGCTCCATCTCCTGCTCCATTTCCGGATCCAGCTCCAGCTCCAGCTATAGATCCATCTCCTGTTATAGTGGAATACTGTATTATAAAGTGTTATTTTGTAATGTATAATATAATTTAGTATTAGTGTTATCGTATTATGTATTATAGTATTACTGTGTTATCGCATTATGTATTATAATGTTATAGCATTAGTATTATAGTGTTTAGTGTGTTTATAGTGTGTTATGTATATTATATTGTATTAGCGAATTATAAAGTATATTATAAGGTGATATAGTGTTATAGTATTATAGTATTAGTATGTAATAGTTTATTATAGTGTATCTTTTTCTATAGCCCAAGCACTATATCCATCTATATATATCTCTTTATCGATCTATCTCTATATCTTTATCTCCCTATCTATATCTCTAACTTGATATATATCCTATCCAGCTGCAGCTGCAGATCCATCTCCAGCTCTTGCTCCATCTCCAGCTCCATCAAAATCTCCAGCTCCATCTCCAGCTCTTGCTCCATCTCCAGCTCCATATCCAGCTCCCGTTCCATCTGCAGGTCCAACTCCCGCTCCATTTGCAGCTCTCTCCCCAGCTCCATCTCCATCTCAATCTCCAGCTCTAGCTCCATTCTACTCCATTACCTCTTCTACTTCCATTTCTACTCCATTATCTCCCTCTACCTCTATCTCTATCTATTTGTATCGCTATCTCTCTATCTATATCTCTATCTATGTCTATTTCTATATCTATCTCCATCTCTATCTCTATCTCTAACTCTACCTCTATCTTTATCTCTATCCCTATCTCTATCTCTATCTCTATCTCTACTTCTATCTCTATCTCTATCTCTATCTCTAACTCTAACTCTATCTCTATCTCTATCTCTATCTCTAACTATATCTATCACTATCTCTAGCTCAAGCTCCCTCATTCTCTGTCTCTAATCTTCATTATCTCTATCTCGAGCTCTATCCCGAGTATCGCTATCTCGACCTCTTTCTCAATCTCTATCTCTATTTCGAGCTCTCTCTATCTCGAACTCTTTATCTGGAATCTCTAGCTGGAGAATCTCGAGCTCTATCTCTATCCCGAGCTTTATTTCTCTCGAGCTCAAACCTTATCTCTAATTCTATCTCATGCTCTATTTCTCACGACCTCTTCATCTCGAGCTTTATCTCTATCTCTATCTCGTACTCAAGTATCTCTATATCGATCTCTTTCTCTATCAATGGCTTTATCTCTATCTAGAGCTCCATCTATCCCTACTTATGCCGAGCACACTATCCCGTGCTATAACTCGAGCTCTCTATACATTATCTCGATTATCTATATCTCAAGCTTTATCTGAGTATCAATCTCGAGCTTTATCTCGAGTATCTTTATTTCTGAAGCTATCTCTATCTATATCTCAAACTCTATATATCTTTATCTCGAGCTATCTCTATCTCGCGCTCCATCTATCTCGAGCTCTATGTCTATCTCAAGCTCTATCTCGAGTATAACATAATAATAACACCCCATAACACCTTCACCTCCAGCACTAGCTCCATCTCCAGCTCCAAATCCAGCACCAACTCCAGCTCCTGTGCCATCTCCATCTCAAGCTCCAGATCCATCTCCATCTCCAGCTATAACTCCAACTCTAGCTCCAGGTCTAGCTCCATCTTCAGCTCCAGCCCCATCTTCAGCTCCAGTTCTAGCTCCATGTCCAGTTGTATCTTCAGTTCTAGCTCTAGCTCCAGGTCCAGCTCCACTAACTCCAGCTCCATCTTCAGCTCCATCTCCAGCTCCATCTCCAGCACCATCTCCAGCTCTAGCTCTAGCTCAATGTCCAGCTCCAGCTCAAGCTCCATCTCCAACTGTATCTCCAGCGCTAGCTCCAGCTCAAGCTCCATCTCCAGCTGCATCTCCAAATCTAGCTCCCACTCCATCTCCAGCTCCATCTCCTGCTCCATTTCCTGATCCAGCTCCAGCTCCAGCTATAGCTCCATCTCCATCTCCTGTTATCGTGTAATGCTGTATTATAAAGTGTTATATTGTAATGTATAATATAATTTAGTATTAGTGTTACCGTATTATGTATTATAGTATTGTGTTATCGCATTATGTATTATAATGTTATACCGTTAATATTATAGTATTTAGTGTGTTTATAGTGTATTATGTATATTATATTGTTAGTGATTTATAAAGTATATTATAAGGTGATATAGTGTTATAGTATTATAGTATTAGTATGTAATACTATATTACTATAATACTATAATTTATTATAGTGTATCTTTTTCTATAGCCCAAGCACTATATCCATCTATATATATATCTCTTTATCGATCTATCTCTATATCTTTATCTCCCTATCTATATCTCTAACTTGATATCTGTCCTATCCAGCTGCAGCTCCAGCTCCACCTCCAGTTCTTGCTCCATCTCCAGCTCCATCCCCAGCTGTTGCTCCATCTCCAGCTCCATCCCCAGCTCTTACTCCAACTCCAGCTCCATCCCCAGCTCTGCTCCATCTCCAGCTCCATCTCCAACTCCAGCTCCATCTCCAGCTCCATTTCCCGATCCAGCTCCAGTTCCAGCTATAGCTCCATCTCCATCTCCTGTTCTATCTCCATCTCCAGCTACAGCTACAGCTCCAGCATCCCATCTCCAGCTCCATCAACAGCTCCTTCTCCATCTCTAGCTCCATCTCCAGCTCCATCCCCAGCTCTAGCTTTTGCTCCAACTCCATCTCCAGCTCCATCTCTAGCTTTATTAGCTAGAGCTCCATCTCGTTTCATCTCCATCCCCAGCTCCCACTCTTGCTCCATCTCCAGTTGTATCTCCAGGTCTAGCTCTAGCTCCATCTCCAGCTCTACTAGCTCCTGTTGTATCTTCAGCTCCATCTCCAGCTCTATCTCCACCTCTAGCTCCAGGTTCAACTCCAACTCTAGCTCCAGCTCTAACTCTATCTCCAACTCCAGCTCAAGCTCCATCTCTAGCTCCATCTTCAGCTCTAGCCCCAGTTCAATCTCCAGCTCAATATCCTGCTCTAGCCCCAGTTCAATCTCCAGCTGCATCTCCAGCTGCATCTCCAGCTCTAGCTCTATCTCCGGCTCCATTTCCTGCCCCAGCTCCAGCTATCGCTCCATCTCCATGAGGACTCCATCATCAGCTCCATTCCAGCTCCAGCTCCAGCATTCCATCTCCAGCTCCATCAATATCTCCATCTTCAGCTCTAGCCCCAGTTCAATCACCAGCTCAATGTCCCGCTCTATCTCCAGCTCTAGCTGTAGCTCATTCACCAGCTCTAGCTGCATCCCCAGCTCCATCTCCAGCTCCAGCTCCAGCTCAATTTCCAGCTCCATCTCCAGCCCCATCTCCAACTCCAACTCCAGCACTAGCTCCAGCTCCATCTCCATCTCCAGCTCCAACTCCATCTCTAGCTCCATCTCCAGCTCTACTCGCTCCAGCTCCATCTTCGGCTCCATCTCAAGCTCCATCTCCACCTTCAGCTCAAGCTCCATCTCCAACTATATATCCAGCTCTAGTTCTAGCTGCATCTCCATCTCTAACTCCATCTTCAGCTCTAGCCCCAGCTCAATCTCCAGCTCAATCTCCCGTTCTAGCTCTACCTCCATCTCCACCTGCATCTCCAACTCTAGCTCCCGCTCCATATCCATCTCCAGTTCTAGCTCCATCTCGTGCTCAATTTTCTGTTCCATCTCCAGCCCCATTCCAGCCCCAGCTCCAGCATTCCATCGCCAGCTCCATCAACAGCTCCATCACAATCTCTAGCTCCATGTCTAGCTCCATCTCCAGCTCCATCTCCATCTCCATCTCCATATTCAGCTCTAGGTCTAGCTCCAGCTCCATCTCCAGATCCAGGTCCCTCTGGCTCCATCATCAGCTCTTGCTCCACCTCCATCATCAGCTCCAGCTCCAGCTCTACGTCCACCTCTAGCTCTAGCTCCAGCTGCATCTCCAGCTCTACCTCCATCTGCAGCTCTAGCTCCATCTGCAGCTCCATCTCCAACCAGCTTAATCCAGCTCCAGCTCTAGTGCCATCTATAGTTCTAGCTCCATCTCCAGCTCTACTAGCTCCAGCTCCATCTTCAGCTCCATCTCCAGCTCCATCTCCACCTCTAGATCCAGGTCCAGCTCCAACTCTAGCTCTAGCTCTAGCTCCATCTCCAGTTTCATCTCCATCTCTAGCTCTAGCTCTATCTCCAGCTCCAGCTCAAGCTCCATCTCCAGCTCCATCTCCATCTCTAACTCTAGCTCTATCCCCAGCTCCATCTCTAGCTCCTTCAGCTCTAGCCCCAGCTCAATCTTCCGCTCAATCTCCTGCTCTAGCTCTAGCTCCATCAACAGCTCCATTTCAATCTTCAGCTCCATCTCTAGCTTCATCTCCAGCTCCATCTCCATCTCCAGCTCCAGCTCCAGATCTAGCACCATCCCCATCTCCATATTTAGCTCTAGCTCTAGCTCCAGCTCCATCTCCAGCTCCCGGTCGCTCAGGATCCATCTCCAGCTCCTGCTCCAGCTCCATCTCCAGTTCCAGGTCGCTCAGGATCCATCTCCAGCTCCAGCTCTATCTCCGCCTCCAGCTCTAGCTCCAGCTCCATCTCCAGCTCCAGCTCCATCTGCAGCTCTAGCTCCATCTGCAGATCCAGCTCCATCTCCAACTAGTCCAATCCAGCCCCAGCTCCAGCTCCATCTCTAGTTCTAGCTCCATCTCCAGCACTACAAGCTCCAGCCCCTTCAGCTCCATCGGCTCCATCTGTACCTCTAGATCCAGGCCCAGCTCCAACTCTAGCTCCAGCTCTAGCTCTAGCTGTAGCTCCATCTTCAGCTCCATCTCCAGCTCCAGCTCCATGTCTAGCTCTAGCTCTATCTCCAGCTCAATCTCCACCAGCTCAATCTCCCGCTCTAGCTCTAGCTCCATCTCCAGCTGCATCTCCAATTCTAGCTCCCGCTCCATCTCCAGTTCCATCTCCAGCTCTAGCTCCCTCCTGCTCCATTTCCTGCTCCAGCTCCAGCTCCAGCTATAGTTCCATCTGCAACTAGATCCACTTCAATCTCCACTTCAATCTCCACTTCGAGCTCCATCTCCAGCTCCAGGTCCGTCTCCATCTCCAGCTCCAGCTCCAACCCTAGCTCTAGCCCCAGCTCCATCTCCAAATCTAGCTCCAGCTCTAGCACTAGGTTCATCCCCAGCTCCCGCGAGGTCCATCTCCAGCTGTAGCTCCAGCAACATCTCCACCTCCAGCTCGAGCTCCATTTACAGCTCAATCTCCAGCTCCATCTCAAGTTCTAGCTGTAGCTCATTCACCAGCTCGAGCTGCATTCCCAGCTCCATATTCAGCTCTATCTCCAGTTGTAGCTCTATCCCCATATCTCCATCGAAAGCATTATTTCTACCTGCATCTCCAGCTCCATCTCCAGCTCTAGCTAAAGCTCCATTCCCAGCTCCAGCTCTAGCTCCATCTCCACCTCTAGCTCCAGCTCCAACACTAGCTCCAGCGCTGGCTCTAGCTCTACCTCCAACTCCATCTCCAGCTCCTGCTCCAGCTCCATCTGCAGCTCTAGCTCCATATGCAGTTCCATCTCCATCTCCAACTAGCTCCATCTTAATCTCCAATTCAAGCTTCATCTCCAGCTCCATCTCCAGCTCCAGCTTCAGCTCTAGCCCCAGCTCCATCTCCAAATCTAGCTCCAGCTCTAGCTCTAGCCCCAGCTCCATCCCCAGCTCCATCTCCAGCTGGAGTCCACCAGTCGTGAGTGAGTTATCTGCAGAGTCCACTCAGTCCACAGCCGTGAGTGAGTTAATTGTGAGTCCACCAGCCGGGATCCAGAAGTCACACTTGAGTCTGGAAGTTACGCTTGAGTCCAGAGGTCCACAAGCCGTGAGTGAGCGGATTGTGAGTCCACCAGTCGTGAGTGAGTAAACTGTGTGTCCACCAGCCATGATTGAGTGAACTGTGAGTCCGCCAGCCGTGAATGAGTGAACTGTGAGTGCACCAGCCGTGAGTGAGTGAACTGTGAGTCCACCAGCCATGAGTGAGTGAACTGTCAGTCTACCGGCCATGAGTGAGTTAACTGTCAGTCCACCAGCCAGGAATAAGTGACCTGAGAGTCCACCAGTAGGGAGTGAGTGAAATGTGAGTCCACCAGCCGGGAGTGAGTGAAGTGTGAATCCACCAGCCGGGAGTGAGTGAAGTGTGAATCCACCAGCCGGGAGCGAGTGAACTGTGAATCTACCAGCCATGAGTGAGTGAACTGTGTGTCCACAAGCCGTGACTGAATGAACTGTGAGTCCACTGTGAGTCCACCAGACGAGAGTGAGTAAACTGTGAGTCCACCACCCGTGAGTGATTGAACTGTGAGTCCACCAGCCATGAGTGAATGAACTGTAAGTCCACCAGCCGTGTGAGTGAACTATGAGTCCACCAGCCATGAGTGAGTGAACTGTGTGTCCACCAGCCGGGAGTGAGTGAACGGTGAGGTCACCAGCCGGGAGTGAGTGAACTATGAGTCTACCAGCCGTGAGTGCGTGAACTGTTAGTCCACAAGTCGTGACTGAATGAATTGTGAGTCCACTGTGAGTCCAACAGCTTTGACTGAGTAATCTGTGAGTCCACCAGCCATGAATGAGTGAACAGTGAGTCCACCAGCTGTCAGTGAGTTAACTGTGAGTCCACCAGCCATGAATGAGTGAACAGTGAGTCCACCAGCCATGAGTGAACTGTGAGTCCACCAGCTGTCAGTGAGTTAACTGTGAGTCTACCAGCCGGGAGTGAGTGAATTGTGAGTTCACCAGCCGGGAGTCAGTGAACAGTGAGTCCACCAGCTGCGAGTGAGTGATCTGTGAGTCCACCAGCCGTGAATGAGTGAACTGTGTGTTCACCAGCTGTGAGTAAGGGAACTGTGAGTCCACCAGCTGTGAGTGAGTGAAGTGTGAGTCCATCAGCCATGAGTTTGTGAACTGTGTGTCTACCAGCCCTGAGTGCGTGAACTGTGAGTCCACCAGCGTGAGTGAGTGAACTGTGAGTCCACCAGCCGTGAGTGAGTGAACTGTGAGTCCACCAGCCGTGAGTGAGTGAACTGTGCGTCCACCAGCCAGGAGTGAGTCAACTGGGAGTACACCAGCCGTGAGTGAGTTAACTGTCAGTCCACCAGCCAGGAGTAAGTGACCTGCGAGTCCACCGGCAGGGAGTGAGTGAAATGTGAGTCCACCAGCCGGGAGTGAGTGAACTGTGAGTCCACCAGCGGGAGTGTGTGAACTGTGAATCTACCAGCCGTGAGTGAGTGAACTGTGTGTCCACAAGCCGTGACTGAATGAACTGTGAGTTCACTGTGAGTCCACCAGACGAGAGTGAGTAAACTGTGAGCCCACCAGCCGTGGGTGATTGAACTGTGAGTCCACCAGCCATGAATGAGTGAACAGTGAGTTCACCAGCCATGAGTGAACCGTGAGTCCACCAGCTGTGAGTGAGTTAACTGTGAGTCTACCAGCCGGGAGTGAGTGAATTGTGAGTCCACCAGCCGGGAGTGAGTGAACAGTGAGTCCACCAGCTGTGAGTGAGTGATCTGTGAGTCCACCAGCTGTGAATGAGTGAACTGTGAGTCCACCTGCCATGAGTGAGGGAACTGTGTGTTCACCAGCTGTGAGTGAGTGAAGTGTGAGTCCATCAGCCGTGAGTGTGTGAACTGTGAGTCTACCAGCCCTGAATGCTTGAACTGTGAGTCCACCAGCTGTGAGTGAACTGTGAGTCCACCAGCCGTGAGTGAGTGAACTGTGAGTCCACCAGCCGGGAGTGAGTGAACTGTGAGTCCACCAGCCGGGAGTGAGTGAACTGTGAGTCCATCAGCCATGAGTGAGTGAACTGTGATTCCACCAACCATGAGTGAGTGAACTGTGAGTCCACCAGCTATGAGTGTGTGAACTGTGAGTCCACCAGCCATGAGTGAGCGAACTGTGAGTCCATCATTCGGCCTACAATGTCCATACTAGCCCTCTGGAAACCAGTCCCTTTGGCCAACCACACCTATACTAGCCCTGCAGAAAGCCTCCCCCTCCACTGGGTACCGCCTGAAGCTGTACCCCTCCCATGGCTGCAGGACACTTCCCCCACTGGCCCCTGAAGCCGACTCCCTCCACAGCTGCAGAATGCAACAATAGACACAACAAGAAAGAATGGACTGAATAAATCTCCTCTTTAGTGTTTAAATTGTTGTTATATTATAAGAGTTATTCACATTTTAAGCGATAATAAATCCCTCTTCCACTTGCTGTGGTCGTCAGCTGCACCTGCACAGTAATACCTGCATGTTCTACGTCACAATGGGAGGGGTTTGAGGTGGGTGGTTTGAGCGGGGGATGGAGTGAGTGCATGGGGGGGGAGGGCAAGGGGTGGAGCAGGGGGGTGAGGGGAAGAAGCGGGGNGGGGATGAGGGGTGTCTCAACGGGAATCTGTCAGCCATGCATGCGCAGTTGAGGGCTATGCTTGAGTGGTGGAATATCGGAATTGGTGGAGCGGTGGAACATGGTGTTGGGGACCAGGCTCCCCATGTGAGAATGGGGCCCAATGGGTCCCACTTAGTTAGTATGACAGTAAATCTCTCTTGACTCTACTCACGGCTGACTTCTGGAATGAGCGTGGCCTTATACTCAAGCCCGACTTCTGGACTCTGGCCCGATTTCTTCACTGAGCGCGACTTCTGGACTGAGCGCCTTCTAGACTCAACCGTGACTTTCGGACTCAAGCACGACTTCCGGACACAAGCACGACTTCCGGACTCAAGCACGGCTTCAGGACTCAAGCACAACTTCCGGACTCAAATGCGACTTCCGGACTCACAGTTCACAAACTAGCGGCTTGTGGACTCACAGTTCAGTCATTCACGGCTGGTGGACTCACAGTTCACTCACTAACAGCTTGTGGACTTACAGTTCAGTCAGTCATGGCTGGTGGACTCATAGTTCTGCACTCAACTCTCACTCACAGCATCTGGGCCGACTCACTCATGCCTGGCCTCAGGGGCTTTATTCTCCTCGCCCCCGGAAGGTGGTGACTAATGTAGTGACCGCTTTCTATATCGTTCGAGAAATTAACCCTCTACCCGCTAAATGGATGAGCATGGATAAGGGGAATATCTTCAATACACATGTGAGCTCACTGTCAGGGTCCTTCGAGCTTCTTCACAGATAAGTTTTCAAAACACAGTCTTTTGAGGAATAAATGCTTTATTGTTGATAGAAAACAGTAAGATACATCCAAATTTCTTCCAACTCGTTACTATTGTATTCATCGAACTCCAGCTTATTACTTTAATCATTAGAAAACTCCTGTTACACCGTTACACTTGTGTTTCTGTAATGCCCTGTCCCACTTAGGAAACCTGAACAGAAACCCCTGGAGACTTTGCGCCCCACCCAAGGTTTCCATGCAGTTCCCGGAGATTCCCAGAGGTTTTTGTTCTCCGGCAACCACCTTCAACTAGCATCGCAACCGGCTTCGACTAAATAATTACTGATTTTTAAAACGGTAACAACTTTCGACCATTAGGGAGACTGACAAAAACCTCCGGGAACCTCCGGGAACCACACAGTGGGGTGGGGCGCAAAGTCTCCGGAGGTTTCCGTTCAGGTTTCCTAAGTGGGACAGGGGCATTACACTTTGCATGATCTCCTTTACATCTTGCATGATCTCCTTTACACCTCACATGGTCGAAGGGTAAACCTTCTCCATTGTCTCTCCAAACTACTCTTTCTTAAGCTTCTGCACAAGATACATAGCCCAACACATGCCCTAAAACACGTCATAAATCCCACCCACAATATAACGGGTAGTCTAAAATTTAAAGGCGCATGCCATCATCAATGACACGTAAAACAAGCCAAAGGGCCACCACATACCTCATGGCACCTAATTGTTCCGAGTATATAACAAGGCAATTATTAATAAACATTTAAAAAGTAGCCATGAAGGCTTAACATATATCAAAAAAATAATAATCAGGGAATAAAACCCTGTGGCTCCTCGACGGGAAATTAAACCCTGGTCTACCGCGTGACAGGCGGGGATACTAATCACTATACTAACGAGGAAAAAAATAGCATGCACTATATATCCACATTCAGAATTCTTCCTCAACTTTTCCATCTTCACTTTCGCCTTCTAGAAGCAAGCATTACTATTAAAACACTGGTTTTAGTTCAAAGTCGTACTGTGCATAACAAACCCTTAAAATCAAGCATGATACCCAAAACATAACAGTCCAAAGCTTTGATAGCATGAAACGTCTTCCTCCATGTCCGATCAACTCATGAATGTGTTGTAACAGTAGTGTTGAAGTGTGAAAATCCTTCAAATGATTAACAGGATCTTTAGCGATATTTAGAAAAACCCTGCATCCCCTACAATTAAAATGTGGATTATGGAGATGTCGGAGATGTCAGATTTCCTTAAATCTGGAAAAAATTAGATTTGTCTTAATTGACAGACGTGAATTATTTATTAGAATATGGTCGCCATTCATAGATTATTTGAAGGGGTAGAATGGGCCAGCGCTGAGGCTTGAACCCAGGACTAGACGAATAGTTTTGTTTTCTTACCTACGGACCTATCTCCTAAGTTGTATTATGGAAAGTTTATTTTATGTTTTCAAGTGTCTTTTTTTCTTTCTCTTTATTTTTTCTATCTACTAAAAAAAAAATAATAATAATAATTAGAGTCAATGTTAATATGTAACCGATAAATGTAGATTCCTGCTACATTGGTAGTGGAGCCCTTGGAATCCTGAATATTTAATATGTAACCGTTTAACAAAGTTTGTAATGGTTTGGACCATTTTTTAGTTCATTTATCCATTTCTTCTCGCTTAAGAAACCGTTCACTGTCAGTTCTCTGGAAACTTCATTCGCAGAATTTTCTTCTGTGTTAACATATTTCAGTTAGGGACGATCAGCCATGATCGCAATGAATGGCGGTCGAAGGGCCGTATGGCTTCCTCCTGCACCTATTTTCTATGTTTCTATATTTCTAGTTGTACAACATTAGTAAATCCCAATGCCTTTTACATTGGCTGGATGTCTCTGTCCAAATCCAAATTTCTGGTTTCTTTCATCCAGTGGAATGCTTTCACAATTGTCACTGTTCCACTTGGAAAGTGTGAATCCTCCCTTATTGCAGAGAAGTTTGATGTTCTACTGGTAGAATTGCTTCCTGCTCAGTAGACATGGATTTTAAGCAATCATTCTTGTAGAAATTATTCTTCAAAGAGATTCTTATTTCATGAAATTTAGTATTCTTATCAAACTTGCGTTTCAAAGTATGGGTACATTGCTCTGCCATACAACGATTATTTCGGCAGATTAATACTTTCTTGTTTGAAAGGTAAGTCTACACAATAGTGTCTGTCAGTTTTCACTGAGTAGTTCATAATGTCCATGAACTTCAACTCTTCATTCGACATCTCTTCAGATTTCTTGCTGGTACTTTCCTTGAAGTCATGATTGTATGGCTTCATCACCGGCTTTTCTGATTTATCAGTATTTGATTAACAGCAATGATAAGATTAGGTATGTTACAAAACTTACCTTCAGTGATGCTGCAGTTCTGTCGCTGGCCATGTGCGCGACTTTGGCGCCTTTAAGTGGGGGGGGGGGGGGTGCAGGCTTAAAATGTGGTTTTTTCCTTGCCACCGGAATTATATGTTGTCAGAGTGCGAGCTATTTCTGGAGATTTGTACCGACTGCCGGTAAGTTGATTTTTTTTTTTTAATCGACCGACTATTTCAGCTCTGCAGTAAAATAAAAATTAGCTCCTAATGCCGTGAACGCCGACAACGGGGACGGATTTTACGTAGGGGACAGGTAAGTGAAAGCTGTTTATTTTTTCATATAAACCTGCTTGTTTAGGTGACTTTAATCAATATTTCATGTTGCGAAATGGTGACTTAGGTCCCATACAAACCGGCAGTATTTTTCCTGATGATATGCAGTTCCAATCGATCATGTTCCACAAAATCTCACTCGCAAGATGTTTTAAATGGCCATTAATTTACGGGCATTAAACACTAAATTCCTTCAATTTGGCCTATAAATTCATAACAATGAGATTTAAAAATCATGTTATATTGTGAATTCTAGCGTGAATGTTATTTGGACACTTAGGCTTTAATTTTTTTTAAACATTTTCTTAAGAAATGGATAGATGTCTAGATCTAGTCATTGAATTTTGTAATTAGCTACAATTGGGTAACTAACTAATTATATGCTTTAATTTCAGGTCATCCAAGTAAGTTTGTTTCATATTAGTTTCAGAATGCTTCAATCTATAATAACTGAAAATTTATTTCAGTTCTGTTAATTTTTAAGAAAGTTATGGGCTTTTGACTGTCCTCGATCACAACTTTTGTGTTAAGTCAATGGAAAGGCAATGGGGAACAAGATGCTAATTTCCGAGTATGAAAATGGCCATAGCTTTTTTAACACTGAAGATATGAAAGTGAATTAGGTGTCAAATTAAACTTCTTTGTATGCTTTATCTGATGGGATAAATTGCAGACTTGATTTTTAAAATCTCAAAATTTTGTAACATTGCTAATAGGATAGCTCTTCTGATTTCCGATTTCGTGGTTCCTTTTCAAGGAGCCATAGATAACCCATCCAAGTCAGGTTTTTGTAGCATACGGCCCTTCACCTTGGCTCCTAACAATCTGTATAGGTTCCAACACCTTTAAAATATTTGTTCCAATAAGTAGATCAACACTAGAATTTATTTCAGATATCTTGACATCCTCAGATATGGCCATTGTTTCAAGTCTTCATGTCTTGGTATATTTTGACGACCAACAGTCATAGTGCCATGCGTAAACACTTCACATATCGGTATAAAATTACCTTCATCCAAACTAGATATCTTCGTACTCGTAATGCAATGACTCATGCTCTCTTTATCTTTAATCATGGTACATAATCAAATCTTAGTCTCTTTTCCTGTGATGTTCGGCCTTCTCGTCAGGTTTTCTGTGCAAAAGGGAGTCGAACTTTCGTGATCCAGAAAAGCATATGTTTGCAACACTGTATTCATCTTACTGTTCCTTACCTGTACTGGTAAGATAGAAAAGTTACAAGGTTCAACCCCGTCCCCAATATGAGGAGTTACTTGAGGCAAGGTGATAGCCTCACTAATAGTTAGCTTCTCCTTTTCTGTTTGCTCTGGTTCATCCTCTTCTATTTGTTCTGGTAGCTAATCATCCGTTTGTTCCAGTTATTCTTCCCAATACTCTGGTAGCTCTTCTTCAGTGTGAAGTGCTTCAGGATGATATTGCCTGCACTTATAACAAATCATGGGACTCTTACAGTCTCTCACCATTTGGCCTTTTTTCAAACATCCAAAACAGATTCCCTTCTCTTTCACGAAATCCATCTTGTCTTTATATTGTTTCATCTTGAATCTTCGACACCATCTTATGGTGTGACCAACTTCATCACATAACAAACAAAATACTATTTGCTTGCCAGTGGAGACATTTATTTTCATTCCTTCTGCCGTTTCCACAGGTATGGTTGTGATAGCAAAACTACTTCTCATAGGTTCAGATATTTCTTCAGTTTTGGTAAAGTTAGAACCTTTGTTAGTTGCAATCCGTTTGTAATCTTCAATAGTGTGGCTCTAACATGAACCGTACTTCCAAGAATTCCACCAGGTCTGGTAGCCTGGCTCATTGGTTCCTCTCTTCTCTTATTTTACCTGCTTCATCTCTCCACTTTTCTCTCAGTCTTCTGGGCAACTTGATCATGATTATTCTAGTATTACTTGGAAGATTCATTTCCTCCATGTGGCTGAGATTTCTCATCGGGCTGCAATAATCTCTCAGAAATATTGCATAATCACTCTATGCCTCCCTATCTTCCGGCTTGATTTCTTTCCAAGCATGGGCCTTCTCCATGTATGCGTTAGCAATTCCCTGTTCATCACCAAAACGTTCTTTAAGTAATCTTCTCGCCTTTTTTTAGCCGTGGCTGCCTTGTTCTTTCTGAAAACTTTCTACAAGTACTTTAACACTTCCACGTGTACTTCACCAGAAATTGTAATCGCTCCTTTTCATCCGTAACTTTTGTTTCTAATATTTCCTCTAATGCCCTTACGAAAGCTCCATACTGCAAAGGATCTCCACCATATGGAGGAATTTCTACTGGTGGTAAAATGAGAGAAGTATTTTGTCGAGCTATTAATTCAGTTTGATTTTTCACCAATGCCAATAACCCATCCTGATAACTTTGGCTTGGCTCCACCTGTTGATAAACAGGCCTCTGTGATTCAAATTGGCTTGCTCGAGCCTGTGCACCAGGCCTCAAAAAGAATATTGCAAGAATTTCAACTGGGAGAGAATTTTATTCTATGGATTAAATTACTATATAATAAGCCAACGTGCAGAATATTAACTAACGATAATTTATCTATGAAATTTCAATTGTCAAGGGGTAATAGACAAGGATGTTCATTATCCGTTGTTATTTGCTCTCATTATTGAACCCCTAACGGAAAGAACTAGAACTCATCTGAATATCCATGGATATAAATCAAAATATTCCAACAAGAAAATATCATTATACGCTGACGATGTACTATTGTACATCACAAAACCTCATATTACTATACCAAATATTTTAAAATTGATAGAGGACCGGATCTTTTTTAGGATATAGAATAAATTGGAATAAAAGTGAAATCATGTCAATAAAACTGAAAGACTCTACGCATCTTTTACAGTTTCCTTTCAAAATAGTACCGAAAAATTTAAAAACTTGGGCATCGAAATTACTAGAAGATATCAAGATATGTTTGACGAAAATTATAACCCTCTACTTAAGAAACTATATAACTTGATTACATTTTGGAAACCGCTTCCGATGTCCTTAGTAGGATGAATAAATGCCATAAAAATGATTTTTCTACCACAAATTTTATACCTGTTCCAATCTATTCCAATATACTTACCCAAAAAGTTCTTTAAAAAACTGGACTCAGGTATCACAAATTTTATTTGGGATTATAAATCCCACAGAATACAAAGAGCTCATCTGAATAAACCCAAAGTAGTAGGGGGATTAGCACTCCCCAACTTTATGTATTACTACTGGTTTGTAAATATCAGAAACATGATCCAATTGCTGGATAACTCTCCCCCAGCAACCATATAACCATATAACCATATAACAATTACAGCACGGAAACAGGCCCTCTCGGCCCTTCCAGTCCGTGCCGACCATTTGTTTTCCCCTAGTCCCATCTACCTGCACTCAGACCATACCCCTCCATTCCCTTCACGTCCATATACCTATCCACTTTACTCTTAAATGTTAAAATCGATCCTGCCTCCACCACTTCTGCTGGAAGCTCATTCCACACAGCCACCACCCTATGAGTAAAGAAGTTCCCCCTCACGTTACCCCGAAAACTTCTGTCCATCTTAATTCTCATGTCATGCCCTCTTGTTTGAATCTTCCCTACCCTCAATGGGGAAAAAAAACGTATCCACGTTCTAATCCCTTTCAACAATTCAACTCTCTGTCTATCCACTTTCATCATTTTAAAGACCTCAATCAAGTCCCCCCTTAACCTTCTGTGCTCCAAAGAATAAAGACCTAACTTGTTCAACCTTTCTCTGTAACATAGTTGCTGGAAACCCTGGCAACATTCTAGTAAATCTCCTCTGTACTCTTCTATTTTGTTGACATCCTTCCTATAATTAGGCGACCAAAAATTTGTACACCATACTCCAGAATTGGTCTTACCAATGCCTTGTACAATTTTAACATTTCTTCCTATACTCCTATATTCAATGCTCCGATTTATAAAGGTCAGCACACCAAAGGCTTTCTTTACCACCCTATCTACATGCGATTCCACCTTCAGGGAACTATGCACAGTTATTCCTAGATCCCTCTGTTCCACAGCATTCCTCAATTCCCTACCATTTACCATGTACTTCCTATTTTGATTTGTCTTGCCAAGATGTAGCACTTCACACTTAACAGCATTAAACTCCATCTGCCATCTTTCAGCCCACTTTTCCAAATGGCCCAAATCTCTCTGTAGACTTTGAAAATCTACTTCATTATCCACAACACCACCTATCTTAGTATCATCTGCATACTTACTTATCCAATTTTCCACCCCATCAACCGGATTGGATGATTATGGAGAAAGAGGATTGCTCTCCTTATAATATTGGAGCAATCCTTCTCTCTCCAACATCGATGAATAATACAAATTACAACAATAATTGAATGATATACAGTACAATTAGAATTTGGAAACAAATAAAACACAATTTAAAATTAAGAAATTTATCTCTCTTATCACCTATCGGTAAAAAACCCTCATTTAAACCTTCAACTATAGATAAAGCATTTATACAATGGGAAAGAGCTGGAATTAAAATCTTTGGAGATTGTATGAATTGGGAAAATTATTATCATTTAAACAAATACAACTAAAATACAATTTGGGAAACAATCAGTATTTTAAATATTTCCAAATCTGTGACTATCTGAAAAAATATGCAGAAGACTATAACAATATGCCTCCAGACTTACTGGAAGAAGTAATGAATACAAAAGCAGAATCAGCAAACCTAATATCATATATATATATATATATATATATATATATATATATATATATATATATATATATATAATATTATTCTAAACGCAGAAATACCAACAACTGAAGGTATCAGGAGAGACTGGGAAAAATAATTAAGTATACAAATTCCCAAAGAAAGGTGGGAAGAATATTTATTAAATGTGCATAAATGTTCAAATAATGTAAGACACACCTTAATACAATTTAAAATCTTACACAGATTATACTATTCAAAAACTAAAATAAGTAAACTTTTTCCCAACGTCTCACCTATATGTGATAAATGTCAATGTCAAGAAGCTAATATAGCGCACTCATTTGTCTTTTGTACAAAAACTCAAACATTTTGGACTGATATTTTTGAAATTTTCACAAAAATATTTTAAATAAAACTGATTCCAAAATCAGACTGGATTATCTTTCGGATATCAGAAGATAGCCCTGAATAAATGTGTTTCAAAAGACTCTATTTGAATATGGCTTAATAACTGGAAAAAAGCTATTCTTAAAATTCTGGAAAAATACTCCTATACCAACAGTTAATATGTGGATTTCAACTATGTTCGAAACACTACACTTGGAAGATATGAGACTCCGACTAGCAGGAAAATCAGACTGTTTCTATAAGACGTGGTCTGCATTTATAAATCTACTACAAGGATAAGGTGCAAGAATACCTCAAAAAAGTACCGGTGTTGGGTCTTGGTAAAGGGGGAAGAAAAACTGTCGAGTTGGTAGATTCCGTTTGCGAGATGTTTATAATAAAGTAACTGGCTTTTCTTCTTTCTTTCTCTTTCATTCCCTTTTTCTTTTTTGTTCCTCTCCTGGGTCTATCTCTTAATCGCCGGTCTCTAACTCTTCAAGGGTTTCCTTTCCCTCTTTCACACTTTTGCACTTTCACATCTCTTTTTCACTCTTCCACTTTATTTGCTGTTATTTCTCTCTCTTTTCTCTCTTTACTAAAGCCTTAAGAAAATTAAGGGGTACAATGACTGTAATACAATATAAGGGATGTACACTGATGTAACTTACGGTACCTCTAATAAATAAAGATATATAAAAATATATATATTGGAGATATTATCTCTTCATGTAATTTCATTTTCCATTCTGAAACCTTGTAGCTTCGCACTTCCAGCTACTAAGCTCGTAAGTTGTGGTATAATTTCAGATAACCACTTCTCTGCTTTTTTCATGAAACCATTGAATATCTTCTTCTTGTCTTCATCCCACTGGGTGTGTCTCCTGCGTTTCCCGAGACGGCAGTGAACACAGCAGTACATCTTGTTTATTGCGAACCTCCTGGCAGAGGTTCCATTGTAGGCTCATCTTAGATTTCACCTTGATTACGTTCTGTTCTGATTCTGTTTCTCAATTAATCTGGTAACCTGGTTCCATAATTCAGTTCTCTTCTCGGTTTCTCTAAAGCAGGCAGCATGTGTATTATCTGTTTCTTCTCGATACACAAGTTTTCTGTAGCTATCAATGGATTTGTTAACTTGTTCCCATATCGAGTTTTCCTCTTTCTGGGTTTGTTTAAGTTGTCTAATTGGTCTCTCATCACCACCTTGTGGTTCATCTGGCATGGCTCTTTCTTCAACTTGCTGATCCATAATTTTAAAAAGGTCTTGGCAGATCGCCAAGTCTTTAAATTTAACGAACAGAATCCTCTGCATGTAGTTCCAATTTTATTTTTTCAACATTTCCTTTCAGAACCATAAAATACTGATAATGTAGAGAACATCTCTTCAACATCCATGGGCTAAAAGACGACGATAATTCAAATCGTGTCTATCAAACGATTCAAAAACAATGCAAGGTCGGTCTGGCTGGAATCTCCGTTCTTCAGACAAATTTGGAAAAAACACTTTACTGGCTCTGTTAAACAAGTTGTTTGAAATTAAAGCTTCGCAGCTTCAAATTCAAAGAATAATAATCGATTTCTACAGATAAGTCTCGATGCTGTTGATAGACCTCAAGGCCTTCTCTGGCTGAGATCTATTATCTTCAGTTCCTCCTGGAACCAGTCCTCTGGCTAAGCCTCTCTGCGATCTTAGCCAAATCTTCTGTCCCAATCTCTGGGACTGGTATTTTCCCCGGTGACGGAGGTCTCCTTTGACTTAATGTAGCGGCTGATTTCTATATAGTTCAAGAAATTAACCATCTAGCCGCTAAATGGATGAGCATGGTTAAGGGGAATATCTTCAATACGCATGTGAGCTCACTGTCACTCAGGCCTGATGGGCTGGCAGCTCAGAAACTGCCAGAAATTCTGCCCAAAACAAGTGAGAGACTCTGTGAGAGAGAAGGGGGAAACATAGAAAAATAGAGACATAGAAAATAGGTGCAGGAGGAGGCCATTCGGCCCATCGAGCCAGCACCGCCATTCATTGTGATCATTGAATCATAGAATCATAGAAAATAGGTGCATGAGTAGGCCATTCGGCCCTTCGAGCCTGCACCACCATTCAATATGATCATGGCTGAACATCCAACTCAGTATCCTGTACTTGCCTTCTCTCCATACCCCCGATCCGTTTAGCCACAAGGGCCATATCTAACTCCCTCTTAAATATAGCCAAAGAACTGGCCTCAACTACCTTCTGTGGCAGAGAATTCCACAGACTCACCACTCCCTGTGTGAAAAATGATCTTCTCATCTTGGTCCTAAAAGACTTCCCCCTTATCCTTAAACTGTGACCTTCTGGAGTTCCCCAACATCGGGAACAATCTTCCTGCATCTAGCCTGTCCAACCCCTTAAGAATTTTGTATGTCTCTATAAGATCCCCCCTCAATCTCCTAAATTCCAGCGAGTACAAGCCGAGTCTATCCGGTCTTTCTTCATATGAAAGTCCTGACATACCAGGAATCAGTCTGGTGAACCTTCTCTGTACTCCCTCTATGGCAAGAATGTCTTTCCTCAGATTAGGAGACCAAAACTGTATGCAATACTCCAGGTATGGCCTCACCAAGACCCTGTACAACTGCAGTAGAATCTCCCTGCCCTTGTACTCAAATCCTTTTGCTCTGAATGCCACCATACCATTCGCTTTCTTCACAGCCTGGTGCACCTGCATGCCTACCGAAACGTCGCCTATCTCCTTCGCTCCTTAGATGCTGCTGCACCCGCTGAGTTTCTCCAGCTTTTTGTGTACCCTGCCTACTTTCAATGACTGGTGTACCATGACACCCAGGTCTTGTTGCATCTCCCCTTTTTCTAATCGGCCACCGTTCAGATAATAGTCTACCCCCCTGTTTTTGCCACCAAAGTGGATAACCTCACATTTATCCACATTGTACTGCATCTGCCATGCATTTGCCCACTCACCCAACCTATCCAAGTCACCTTCAGCCTCCTAGCATCCTCCTCACAGCTAACATTGCCCCCCAGCTTCGTGTCATCTGAAAACTTGGAGATGTTGCATTCAATTCCCTCATCCAGATCATTAATATATATTGTAAATAGATGGGGTCCCAGCACTGAGCCTTGCAGTATCCCACTAGTCACTGCCTGCCATTCTGAAAATGACCCGTTTACTCCTACTCTTTGCTTCCTGTCTGCCAGCCAGTTCTCTATCCACATCAACACTGAACCCCCAATACCGTGTGCTTTAAGTTTGAATGCTAATCTCTTATGTGGGACCTTGTCGAAAGCCTTCTGAAAGTCCAGATATAACACATCCACTGGTTCTCCCTTATCCACTCTACTAGTTACATCCTCGAAAAATTCTATAAGATTCGTCAGACATGATTTACCTTTCATAAATCCATGCTGACTTTGTCCAATGATTTCACCACTTTCCAAATATGCTGCTATCCCAACTTTAATAACTGACTCTAGCATTTTCCTCACTACCGATGTTAGACTAACTGGTCTGTAATTCCCCGTTTTCTCTCTCCCTCCCTTTTTAAAAAGTGGGGTTACATTAACTACCCTCCAATCCTCAGGAACTACTCCAGAATCTAAAGAGTTTTGAAAAATTATCACTAATGCATCCACTATTTCTGGGGCTACTTCCTTAAATACTCTGGGAATGCAGCCTATCTAGCCCTGGGGATTTATCGGCCTTTAATCCATTCAATTTACCTAACACCACTTCCCGGCTAACTTGGATTTCACTCAGTTCTTCCATCTCATTTGACCCCCGGTCCCCTGCTATTTCCGGCAGATTATTTATTTCTTCCTTAGTGAAGATAGAACCAAAGTAATTATTCAATTGGTCTGCCATGTCCTTGTTCCCCATGATCAATTCACCAGTTTCTGACTACAAGGGACCTACATTTGTTTTAACTAAACTTTTTCTCTTCACATATCTATAAAAACTTTTGCAGTCCTTTTTTATGTTCCCTGCCAGTTTTCTTTCATAATCTATTTTCCCTTTCCTAATTAAGCCCTTTGTCCTCATCTGCTGGACTCTGAATTTCTCCCAGTCCTCTGGTAGACTGCTTTTTCTGGCTAATTTGTATGCTTCATCTTTAGTTTTGATACTATCCCTGATTTCCCTTGTTATCCACTGATGCACTACCTTCCCTGATTTATTGTTTTGCCAAACTGGGATGAACAATTGTTGTAGTTCATCCATGCAATCTTTAAATGCCTTCCATTGCATATCCACCGTCAACCCTTTAAGAATCACTTGCCAGTCTATCTCGGCCAATTTAGGTCTCATACTCTCAAAGTTACCTTTCTTTAAGTTCAGAACCCTTGTTTCTGAATTAACAGTCACTCTCCATCCTAATGAAGAACTCAATCATATTCTGGTCACTCTTGCCCAAGCAGCCACGCACAACAGGACTGCTAACTAACCCTTCCTCATTACTCAGTACCCAGTCTAGAATAGCCTGCTCTCTCATTGGTTCCTCTACATGTTGGTTTTGAAAACTATCCCGCATACATTCCAAGAAATCGTCTTCCTCAGCACCCCTGCCAATTTGATTCACCCAATCTATATGTAGATTGAAGTCACCCATTATAACTGTTTTACCTGTTGCACTCATTTCTAATTTCATGTTTGATGCCATCCCCAACTCCACTACTACTCATAGGTAGCCTGTACACAACTCCCACTAGCGTTTTCTGCCCCTTAGTGTTTCGCAGCTCTACCCATATCGATTCCACATCCTCCAAGCTAATGTCCATCCTTTCTATTGCGTTAATCTCCTCTCTAACCAGCAACGCTGCTCCACCTCCTTTTCTTTTCTGTCTATGCCTCCAGAATATTGAATATCCCTGGCTGGTCAGTTCCCAGCCTTGGTCCCCCTGGAGCCATGTCTCTGTGATCCCAACTATATCATATTCATAAATTGCTATCTGCACATTCAACTCATCCACCTTATTACGAATGCTCCTTGCATTGAGACACAAAGCCTTCAGGTTTGTTTTTACAACACTCTTACCCCTTATACAATTATGTTGAAAAGTGGGTACACAAAAAGCTGGAGAAACTCAGCGGGTGCAGCAGAATCTAAGGAGCGAAGGAGATAGGCGACGTTCGGGTCGAGACCCTTCTTCAACTGGTCAGGGATCAGGGAAACGAGAGATATAGACGGTGATGTGGAGAGATAAGGAACAATGAGTGAAAGATATGCAAAAAAGTATCGGTGATAAAGGGAACAAGCCATTGTAACTGTTTGTGGTGTGAAATGAGAAGCTAGTGCGACTAGGGTGGGGGAGAGATAGAGATAGAGGGAATGCCAGGGCCCGAGGGCTGAGGGAGAGGGAAGGGGAGGAGACAGCAAGGGTTAACAGAATTGAAAAAATTCAATATTCAAGCCCAAAGGATGCAGACTCCCCAAGCGGAATATGAGGTGCTGTTCCTCCAGCTTGCGGTGTTGCTCACTCTGGCCGTGGAGGAGGCCCAGGACCGAGAGGTCGGATGTGGAATGGGAGGGGGTTGAAGTGCTGAGCCACCGGGAGGTCGGGTTGGTTATTGCGGACCGAGCGGAGGTGTTCGGCGAAGCGATCGCCAAGCCTCCGCTTGGTCTCACCGATATAGATCATCTGGCATCTGGAGCAGCGGATGCAGTAGATGAGGTTGGAGGAGGTGCAGGTGAACCTCTGTCGGACCTGGAAGGACTGCTAGGGTCCCTGAAAGGAGTGGAGGGGGGAGGTGAAGGGACAAGTGTTGCATTTCTTGCGGTTGCAAGGGAAAGTTGCCCGGGGAAGGGGTAGAGTGGGAGGGGAGGGAAGAATGGACAAGGATCATCTGGCATCTGGAGCTCCCCTCCCACTCTACCCCTTCCCCGGGCACTTTCCCTTGCAACCGCAAGAAATACGAACACTTGTCCCTTCACCTCCCCCCTCCACTCCTTTCAGGGACCCAAGCAGTCCTTCCAGGTCCGACAGAGGTTCACCTGCAACCTCCTCCAACCTCATCTACTGCATCCGCTGCTCCAGATGCCAGATGATCTATATCGGTGAGACCAAGCGGAGGCTTGGCGATCGCTTCGCCGAACACCTCCGCTCGGTCCGCAATAACCAACCCGACCTCCCGGTGGCTCAGCACTTCAACTCCCCCTCCCATTCCACATCCGACCTCTCGGTCCTGGGCCTCCTCCACGGCCAGAGTGAGCAACACCGCAAACTGGAGGAACAGCACCTCATATTCCGCTTGGGGAGTCTGCATCCTTTGGGCTTGAATATTGAATTTTCTCAATTCTGTTAACCCTTGCTGTCTCCTCCCCTTCCCACCTCTCCCTCAGCCCTCGGCCCTGGCATTCCCTCTATCTCTATCTCTCCCCCACCCTAGTCGCACTAGCTTCTCATTTTCACACCACAAACAGCTTACAATGGCTTGTTCCCTTTATCACGATACTTTTTTGCATATCTTTCACTCATTGTTCCTTATCTCTCCACATCACCGTCTATATCTCTCGTTTCCCTGATCCCTGACCAGTCTGAAGAAGGGTCTCGACCCGAAACGTCGCCTATCTCCTTCGCTCCTTAGATGCTGCTGCACCCGCTGAGTTTCTCCAGCTTTTTGTGTACCCTCGATTCTCCAGCATCTGCAGTTCCTTCTTTAAAAAAATGTTGAAAAGTGGCCCTTTTTGATTTTTGCCCTGGATTTTTTCTGCCCCGCCACTTTTACTTTTCACCTTACTACGTATTGCTTCTACCCTCATTTTACATCCCTCTGTCTCTCTGCTCATGCTCCCATCCCCCACCACATTAGTTTAAATCCTCCCTGACAGCACAAGCAAACACTCCCCCAAGGACATTGGTTCCCTTCAAGCCCAGGTGCAGACCGTCCTGTTTGTACTGGTCCCACGTCCCCCAGAACTGGTTCCAATGCCCAAGAAATTTGAATCCCTCCCCCTTGCACCATTTTTCAAGCCATGTATTCATCTGCAATATCCTCCTATTTCCACTCTGACTAGCACGTGGCACTGGTAGGAGTCCAATGATTATTACCTTTGAGCTCGTACTTTTAAGTTTATCTCCTAGCTCCCTAAATTCACCTTGTAACGACCTCATCCCGCTTTTTACCTATATCGTTGGTGCCAATGTGCACCATAACAGCTGGCTGTTAACCCTCCCCCTCCAGAATGTTCTGCAGCCGTTCAGTGACATCCCTGACCCTTGCACCAGGGAGGCAACATACCATCCTGGAGTCTCGTTTGCAGCCGCAGAAATGCCAATCTATTCCCCTTACTATTGAATCCCCTTTTACAATAGCCCTTCCCCTCTTCTTTCTCCCCTCCTGTGCCACAGAGCCACCAATGGTGCCACGAACTTGGCTGCTGCTGCCTTCCCCTGATGAGCCATCTCCCCAACAGTATCCAAAATGGTATATCTGTTTAGGAGGGAGATGACCGCAGGAGACACCTGCACCACCTGCCTACTGCTACGCTGGCTAATGGCCACCCGTTCCCTTTCTGTCCGCTTAACCTGCGGTGTGACCAACTCACTGTACGTGCTATTCACGAGCTTCTCAGCATCGTGGATGCTCCAGTCTGAATCCAACCATAGCTCCAATCGTTCAATGCGGTCTGCCAGGAGCTGCAGCTGGACACACTTCCTGCAAACGTAGTCACCAGGGACACCGACCATATCCCTGATCTCCCACATGTAGCAGGATGAGCAAACCATGGGGCCGATCTCAAATGACATGGCTTGCCCCCAAATTAACTCAACTTACTCACACTATAAAAATTTTAATCCTTTAAACTAACCTTTACTAAAAAGCACTGTATCCTTAGCTCACTGTATCCATTTGCTCACTGAACCCTTTTGCTCACTGAACCCTTTTGCTCACTGAACCCTTTTGCTCACTGAACCCTTTTGCTCACTGAACCCTATAGCTCACTGTACCTTTAGCTCACTTTACTTTTAACTCACTTTACTTTTAACTCACTTTACCTTTAACTCACTTTACCTTTAATGCAAACCAGGGATTGCACCCAATCAGCTGCTTCCTCCAGTCCGCTTCCACCAAACAGCGGCTTCCCCCAGAACACTTGTGTAGAACGTTACAGGTTTGGGTAACTCCTCCTCTTGCTCCAACGACTCCTGGGCCTCTGTTAAAACAAAGCCCACGCTTGATTTTTAAACTCACCGCCCGGAGACTCCTCCTCTTGCTCCAACAACTCCTGGGCCTCCAATGGCTATGGACGATCATGGCTGATCGTCCCCAATCAAAAACCCGTGCCTGATTTCTCCCCACATCCCTTGAATCCACTAATCCCCAGAGCTCTATCTAACTCTCTCTTAAATCCATCCAGTGATTTGGCCTCCACTGCCCTCTGTGGCAGATAATTCCACAGCTATCTGGGTGAAAAGGTTTTTTCTCACCTCAGATAAAGGCCTCCCCTTTATCTAGGACTGTGGCCCCTGGGTCTGGACTCACCCAACATTGGGAAAAAATCTCCAAGCCAAACAGCTGATTGCATTTTCATTACATTTCCATTGCCATTGCACTTTCAAGTACAGGGCAGGCTCAAGCCAAACAGCTCATTGCATTTTCACTTCAGTTCCATTGCCATTGCATTTTCACTATGTTTGAAATGTACATTTTCACTTCCTTTCCATTGTCATTGCAGTTTCAAGCACAGGGCAGGCCAAACAACTCATTTCATTTTCATTAGGGGCTAACAAATAGTTTATTCAAGTACCTTGCATACTCACAGTGTTCTGTAGTGTCCCAGCTCAGAGAGTCGTGACCGTTCCCTCGCTATCGTGCAGACAGACTGAGCCACACCCATACTTCCGGGTTTTATAGTCCCTCCCCCCCTCCCACCGGAAGGGGCATGGCCTTCATGGGGGTGATTGACAGGAGAGAGAATCTCAAGATTTTTTAAACACTAATAAGTCTTTTATTTTTCATCGATGGGAAAAATCCTCGTGGCCTGCGCAGCGGAGGACTCTGAGTAAGATGGCCAAAAAATCACAGCCATATGTGGTAGCGTTTTTTTTCTAAAATCAATTCCAGTGCAAACACGAAGTGGTCAAGATGAGACTTTTAATTATATAGAGATAGATAGATAGATAGATAGATAGATAGATAGATAGATAGATAGATAGATAGATAGATAGATAGATAGATAGATAGATAGATAGATAGATCTCAAATGTCTTTTAAATGCAGTCGTAGTACTTGCCTCAACTATGTGCTCTGGCAGCGAATTCCATACTCACCATCTCTGAGTGAAAAAGTTTCAGTTCCTATTTAATGTTTCCCTCTCACAAACCTATGCCCTCTAGTTCTTGATTCTATTACCCTGGGTAATAGGCTTGCTGCATTCACCTTATCTGCAGGAACATTCCAAAGGCCAACAATTAACTCCCACTTCACTGGTCTCACCAGATAGCAATGCGGGACCACGTCTTCCTGTTCTGTCTGCTTGATCTTCCTGTGAGCTGATGGTCATAGGTGTTAGCTTTTCACACTGAGCCTTCAATCCTGATGGAGGTAGGAGCTGGTAGCTGGTCCCTTGACTGCCTGCCCTCCATGGGATGTTTATTGAAGGGTTGGGTGCCAGTGCTGCAGTTTGACCACTTCACGACATGGGGCAAAATGTTGGACACTTCGACACAATGTCAAAATATCTTAGAATTGGAAGCATCCAGAGGTTCGACCCAGATGTGGAACCTGGAGGGTAAGGTCTGGAAACATCTCAAAGGCCGCAGTGGAAGCTGCTGAGACAGGCCAGAGACAGCACCATGGCCGCTTCATCAGCTGGTCAAATAGTACCAGAGATCTGTGACCTAGTCGTGGCCTTTCAGAATTCTCCCACGCCAAAACTGAACCGGATGTATGACATGTTATTACATAAAACATAGAACAATACAGCAAAAGAACAGGCCCTTCAGCCGAGACTCTTCCTCAGACTGATGCCAGGGGAGGGGGCGGGACAAAGATAGAATGTAGTCGGAGACAGTAAGACTAGTGGGAGTGCTGGGGAGGGGAGGGGATGGAGAGTCATTAGCTTGGATGCTGTAGAATCAGTATGGTTAGAACTGCGAAATAGCCAAGAGCAGAAAACACTTGTTGGAGTTGTATACAGACCACCAAACCGCAGTAGGGAAGTTGGGGATTGCATCAAGCAGGAAATTAGGGATGCGTGTAGCAAAGGTACAGCGGTTATCATGGGTGACTTTAATCTATCTGAAGAGTGGGCCAACCAAATTGGTAACAGTGCTAAGGAGGAGGATTTCCTGGAATATATACGAGATGTGGGTTTTTAAACCAATATGGTGGAGTAACTGACTAGAGGGCAGGCCATCCTAGACTGGGTATTATGCAATGGGAAATAATCAGTTAGCGATCCTGTTCTGAAAGGCCCCTTGGGCAACAGTGACCATAATATGGTGGAATTCTGGATTAGAATGGAGAGTGACACGGTTCATTCAGAGACATGGGTCCTGCACTTGACCAAAAGGAGGCTTTGAAGGTATGAGACAGGAATTGGCTAGGATAGACTGGCAAATTATACTTAAAGGGTTGACAGTGGAGATGCAATGGCGAAGATTTAAAGACCGCACTGATGAACTCCAGAAATTGTTCATCCCTATCTAACCAAAAAATAAAACTGGGAAAGCGGCTTAAACCGTGGTTGATGAGGGAAGTCAAGGATAGTGTTAAATCTAAGGAAGAGGCGTATTAATTGGCCAGAAGAAGTGGCAAACCAGAGGACTGGGAGAAATGTAGAACTCAACAGAGGAGGACAAAGGCATTAATCAAGAGGGGGGGAAAGAGCATGAAAGAAAGCTTGCAGGGAATATAAAAACTGACTGTACAAGCTTATTTAGGTATGTAAAAAGGAAAAGACTAGTGAAGACGAATGTAGGTCCCTTACAGTCAGAGACAGGTGAATTTATAATGGGAAACAATGAAATGGCAGAACAGTTAAACGAGTACTTTGGTTCGGTCTTCACTAAGGAAGACACAAACAATCTCTCAGAAATACTAGGGGACCGAGAATCTAGTGGGAGGGAGGAACTGAAGGAAATCCACATTAGTCAGGAAATGATGTTAGGTAAACTGTTGGGACTGAAGGCAGATAAATCCCCAGGGCCTGATGATCTGCATCCCAGAATATCCAAGGAGGTGGCCTTAGAATTCGTGGATGCATTGGCGATCATTTTTCAATGTTCTCTCAACTATGGATCAGTTCCTGTGGACTGGAGGGTAGCCAATGTAATTCCACTTTTTAAAAAAGGAGGAAGAGATAAAAAGGGGATTATAGACCAGTTAGCCTTACATCAGTTGTGGGGAAAATGCTGGAGTTGATTATTAAAGATGTTATAGCAGCACATTTGGAAAGCAGTGATGGGATCAGTGAAAGTCAGCATAGATTTATGAAGAGGAAATCACGCTTGACTAATCTTTTGGAAGTTTTTGAGGATGTAGTAAGTAGAATGGATAAGGGAGATGTGGTGTATCTGGACTTTCAAAAAGCCTTTAACAAGGTCCCACACAAGAGATTAGTGTGCAAAATTAGAGTACATGGTATTGGGGTTAGGTTCTTGACATGGATAGAGAACTGGTTGGCAGACAGGATTAAGAGTAGGAGCAAAGAATAGGAGTTAACGGGTCCTTTTCAGAATGTGGCTGCCTCGCTAATAGTTTGTCCGTCCTTCTGTTTTTGTTATTTTAAGTACGTGGTAAAGAGTAGGTTGTTGATCTCCCAGTGGCTCAGCACTTCAACTCCCCGTCCCATTCTGAATCTGACCTTTCTGTCCTGGGCCTCCTCCATGGCCAGAGTTAGTCCCACCGTAAATTGAAGGAGCAGCACCTTATATTTAGCTCGGGTAGTTTACACCCCAGCGGTATGAACATTGACTTCTCCAATTTCAGATTGTTCTTGCTTTCTCCCTCTCCACTCCCCCCTTCCCAGCTCTCCCTCAGCCCACTGTCTCCGCCTCTTCCTTTCTACTTCCCAACCCGCCACCCCCACATCAGTATGAAGAAGGGTCTCGACCCGAAAAAGTCACCAATTCCTTCGCTCCATAGATGCTGCCTCACCCGCTGAGTTTTTCCAGCACTTTTGTCTACCTTTGAATACTTGATTGACAGCCAGTGACTAGTGGGATGCCGCAAGTATTGGTGCTGGGACCACAGTAGTTTACAACATATATAAACGATTTAGACGAGAGAAGTGGCTTGCAAAAGTTTTCATACCCCTTGAACTTTTCCACATTTTGTCACGTTACAATCACAAATGTATTTTATTGGGATTTTATGTGATAGACCAACACAAAGTGGAGCATAATTGTGAAGTGGAAGGAAAATGATACATGGTTTCCAAATTTTATTACAAATAAAAAACTGAAAATTGTGGCGTGCAAAAGTATTCAGCCCCCCTGAGTCAACACTTTGTAGAACCACCTTTCGCTGCAATTACAGCTGCAAGTCTTTTGGGGTATGTCTCTACCAGTTTTGCACATCTAGAGACTGAAACTTTTGCCCATTCTTCTTTGCAAAATTGCTCAAGCTCAGTCAGATTGGATGGAGAGCGTCTGTCAACAGCAATTTCCAAGTCTTGCCAGAAATTCTCAATTGGATTTAGGTCTGGACTTTGACTGGGCCATTTTAACACATGAATATGCTTTGATCTAAACCATTCCATTGTGGCTCTGGCTGTATGTTTAGGGTCGTTTTCCTGCTGGAAGATGAACGTCCGCCCCAGTCTCAAGTCTTTTGCCGACTCTAATAGGTTTTCTTCCAAGATTGCCCTGTATTTGGCTCCATCCATCTTCCCATCAACTCTGACCAGCTTCCCTGTCTCTGCTGAAGAAAAGCATCCCCACAGCATGATGCTGCCACCACCATGTTTCACAGCGGGGATGGTGTGTTCAGGGTGATGTGCAGTGTTAGTTTTCCGCCACACATAGCGTTTTGCATTTAGGCCAAAAACTTCAATTTTGGTCTCATCAGACTAGAGCACCTTCCTCCACATGTTTGCTGTGTCCCCCACATGGCTTGTGGCAAACTGCAAACGGGACTTCTTATGGCTTTGTTTCAACAATGGCTTTCTTCTTGCCACTCTTCCATAAAGGCCCAATTTGTGGAGTGCATGACTAATAGTTGTCCTGTGGACAGATTCTCCCACCTGAGCTGTGGATCTCCGCAGCTCCTCCAGAGTTACCATGGGCCTCTCGGCTGCTTCTCTGATCAATGCTCTCCTTGCCCGGCCTGTCAGTTTAGGTGGAAGGCCATATCTTGATTGGTTTGCAGTTGTGCCATACTCTTTCCATTTTCGGATGATGGATTGAACAGTGCTCCGTGAGATGCTCAAAGCTTGGGATATTTTTTATAACCCAACCCTGCTTTAAACTTCTCCACAACTTTATCCCTGACCTGTCTGGTGTGTTCCTTGGGCTTCATGATGCTGTTTGTTCACTAATGTTCTCTAATAAACCTCTGAGGCCTTCACAGAACAGCTGTATTTATACTGAGATTAGATTACACACAAGTGGACTCTATTTACTAATTAGGTGATTTCTGAAGGCAGTTGGTTGCACTGGATTTTATTTAGGGGTAACAGAGTAAAGGGAGCTGAATACTTTTGCACGCCACAATTTTCAGTTTTTTATTTGTAAAAAAAATTGAAAACCATGTATCATTTTCCTTCCACTTCACAATTATGCACCACTTTGTATTGGTCTATCACATAAAATCCCAATAAAATACATTTACGTTTGTGGTTGTAACGTGACAAAATGTGGAAATGTTCAAGGGGTATGAAAACTTTTGCAAGCCACTGTAAATGTAACATCTCTAAGTTTGCAGATGACACAAAGCTGAGTGGCAGTGTGAGCTGTGAGAAGGATGGTATGAGGCTGCAGAGTGATTTGGACAGGTTGGGTGAGTTGGCAGATGCATGGCAGATGCAGTATAATCTGGATGAATGTGAGGTTATCCATGTTGGTGGCAAGAACAGAAAGGCAGATTATTATCTGAATGTGTCAGATTCGGAGAAGGGGAGGTGCAAGAAGGCCTGGGTGTGCTTGTATATCAATCACTGAAAGTAAGCATGCAGGTACAACAAGCAGTGAAGAAAGCAGTGAAGAAAGCTAATGGCATGTTGGCCGTCATTGCGAGAGGATTTGAGTTTAGGAGCAAGGAGGTCCTACTGCAGTTGTACAGGGCCCTGATGATACTGCACCTGGAGTTTTGTGTGCAATTTTGGTCTCCTAATTTGAGGAAGGACTTTATTGGTATTGTGGGAGTGCAGCGTAGTTTCACCAGGTTAATTCCTGGGATGGTATGACTGACATTTGATGAAAGAATGGGTCGAATGGACATGTATTGTTTGTTGGAATTTAGAAGGATGAGAGGTGATGTTATAGAGACATATAAAATTCTTAGAGGATTGGACTGGGTAGATGCAGGAAAAATGTTCCCGATGTTGGGGGAGTCCAGAACCAGGGTTCACAGTTCAAGAATAAGGGGTAAGCCATTTAAGACCGAGATGATGAAAAACCTTTTCACCCAGAGTTGTGAATCTGTGGAATTATCTGCCACAGAAGGCAGTGAAGGCCAATTCACTGGATGTTTTCAAGAGAGAGTTAGATTTAGCTCTACGGAATCAAGAGAATGGTGTTGCTGGCTCGAAGGGCCGAATGGCCTACTCCTGCACCTATTTTCTGCATTTCTATGTTTCAAAGGTCTTAAGAGTTGCTATCGTATCTGCCTCAACCATCAACCTGCACAGTTATTGAACTGCCCTAAAATAATTGCTCCGCACTTCTCCTTTAAACTATCCCTTTCACCTTCAAGCTATGCCTTTTAGTATTTGACTTTTCTGTCCTGGTGAAAAGGTTCTGACTGTCTACCATAATTGTCAGAAATTAATGGTCTAAAAACATGCAGCCCAGAAGGCCCTGTCCTAAAACGCCGCCTTTCCGTGTTTTCCAGAGATGCTGTTTGACACGCTGAGTTACACCAGCAATTTATAGATTGCAACATCTACAGTTGCTTGTGTCTACACTCCTTGTTCGAGGATAGGATTGGAATCCTTGGTGCTGCCCATTGACTCCTGGTGAGGTGGATGCGGGGCGAAAAAATTGCCTTCAGTGTGTAGGGAGTGGATGAGAAAGTGGGATAACATAGAACTAGTGTGAGCGTCTGATCGATATTCAACCACGTGCCATCATCACTGTGTCCATTGTAAACCCCAACTGTGAGCAGTTTAGCTGCTGGATTTTCTTGGTGACCACAGTGGCAATCGTTCCAAAGTAGACGTAAAACTCTTGGGGTCATTCCAAGCTGAGAAAGGTGTTGCAGAAGGAAATGTTCTGTCTTCACTCAACTGTTTACCTGGATGTGTTCTACCTGTTACAATGTATGTTACAAACTTACCTTCAGCGGCGTTGCAGTTCTGTCACTAGCCGTGTGCACGACTTTGGCGCCTTTGAGGGGAAGGGCGGGGTTAAAACGCAGTTTTCTCCTACCTGTCCTGGATATATTTTCTCGGGGTGCAAGCTTTTGCTAAAGATTTATTCTGACGGCCGTTCTGTGAAATTTCTTTTTTAATCGCTGGACAATTTCAGCGCTGGAGTAAAATTAAAATCAGCTTTTAATGCTGTGAACACCGACAACGGGGACGGATTTCACGTACGGGACAGGTAAAGGAAAGCCGTTTATTTTACATATAAACGTGCTTCGTAGGATGCCTTTAATCCAAACTTTATGTTGCGAAAAGGTGACGTAGGCCCCATACGAACCGGCAGTATTTTTCCTGATGATATGGGGTTTAAATTCACTACAACTGCAATGTTCCAATCGATCGCGTTCCACAAAATCCCACTCGCAAGATGATTTAAATGGCCATTAATTTACGGGAATTAAACACTACATTCTTTCCATTTGGTCTATAATGAGATTTAAAAATCATGTTATATTGTGAATTCTAGTGTGAATGTTATTTGGACACTTAGGCTATTTAAAAATTTTAATCTTTTCTTAAGAAATGGATAGATGTTTAGATCTAGTAATTGAATTTTGTATTTGCTACAATTGGGTAACTAACTAATTATATGCTTTAATTTCAGGTCATCCAAGTAAGCTTGTTTCATATTTATTTCAGAATACTTCAATCTATAATAACTGAAAATTTATTTCAGTTCTCTTAATTTTTAAGAAAGTTATGGGCTTTTGACTGTCCTCGATCACAACTTTTGTGTTAAGTCAATAGAAAGGCAATAGGGAACAAGATGCTAATTTCCGAGTATGAAAATAGCCATCATTGTTTTAATATTGAAGATATAAAAGTGAATTAGGTGTCAAATTAAACTTCTTTTTATGCTTTATCTGATGGGATAAATTGCAAACTTGATTTTTTAAATCTCAAAATATTGTAACATTGCTATCTCACCCAAATGAGCTTTTTTCCTCAAGAGACCTTCCCACTGCACATCCAGACTCACATTCATCCAGTTTTGCATCCCCTGCTATTGCCTCGCCCTATGCTCCACACACAGTGCTATGTGAACCAACCCATCATTTCAGTCTTAGTATTTTAGTTTTAGAGATACAGCACGGAAATAGGCCCTTTGGTCCAACAAGTCTGCGATGACCAGCGATCTCTGCACTCTAACACTATCCTATACACACTAGGGCCAATTTACATTTATACCGTCAATTAACCTACAAACCTATATGTCTTTGGAGGGTACACAAAAGGCTGGAGAAACTCAGCGGGTGCAGCAGCATCTAAGGAGCGAAGGAGATAGGCAACGTTTCGGGCCTAAACCCTTCTTCAGACTGATGGGAGGGTGGGGGGGGGGGGGGGGGGGGGCGGAGAAAAAAGGAAAAAGGAGGAGGAGGAGCCCGAGGGCTGAGGGAGAGGTGGGAAGGGGAGGAGACAGCAAGGGTTAACAGAATTGAGAAAATTCAATGTTCAGCGTGGGAGGAAACCCAATATCTCAGAAAAAACCCACACAGGTCACGGGGAGAACATACAAACTCCGTACAGACAGCACCTGTAGTCGGGAATAGAACCCAGGTCTCCGAATGTAAGGCAGCAACTCTGTGCCACCCAGCCATTAAATCTACTCCTAGTTTTCAGGCAACGAATACCAATTCATCACCATTGTGTAAAGGATATTCTTCATGTTGTCCACCATTTGCAGCTAATTATTTTATTTCTGTGTTCTCTATTGTGTATTTGGGTGCTTGGAACTGACTTAAAAGAACACTCAGATGCGGGAGTAAACTAACAAGCTTCTTTATTCCAGGACGTTACCTTGAGTCTCCCCCAGCGCATGCGTCCCCTCGCACAAGACATAACATATGCTAATTATATCACATACATCACACTGCTCCCCCTTTAACTTGGAGGCAGGTAACACCATTGATATAATATACACCACACTGCTCCCCCTTTAACTTGGAGGCAGGTAACACCATTTTGATTGCATTAAATATAATTGATTAACACACTGTTGCAAAATTATATTATTACAGTCATCTTACATTGCATACTCATAACTGTAATAATCGTATCTAAACTTAGCACTTATAATTTTTCATTCCACTCATCTTCCTTAAACCAAATACATTATCCCTTGCTTTATGTGTTATCATTTTCCGTTCCTTTATGTGTAAATTGCGAACACTTCCTAATCGCTCTAGCTCTACCTGTATCTCTGCCTCTTCCCTTTTAAAAGTCCTAATCTAATTTGCAAATTTCTTTCTGTTCCTGATATTCTGTGTTTCATTTTCTGGTTCATGTATTTGCTTTGTTTTCCTCTTTGGCCCATGGCTGCAAGTTTTTGTTTTCTAGCAGCTTCCTCTATTGTTCAAATTCCATTTGCTGCGTATTTATCTGCTCTTGTTGTTTAATGAGATTCTGCAATGCATAACCACTTGTCCATTGCTCAGTGAAGGAAGCTCCATGCTGGACTATAGTGATGTGTCCTAATCACAATCGGTCCCACATACTTTTGTCTCGACCGACAAGCCTCTCTTCTTCAGACTTTTCTATTAACAGCTTTTTGCTCGTCGTCACACATTTATTTAACCGTTCTTTGTATCGTTTAAGTTTTTTCTGTTGTTCATCTATTTGTCTTCTTAAATCACCTTTCTGGTTATTCATCAATTCAATTCAACTTTAATGTCATTGCACAGATACAAGTATGGGTACAACGAAATGCAGTTTAGTGTCAGTACGTAGTGATAGCAATATATAGATAAATACAGATAAATAAATACAGATGTGGAAATCTATCTGCGGGACTCTGAGTTCAGCAGTGTGATGGTGTTATTATAGAAGCTACTCCTCATCCTGCTGGTGCGGGACCTGAGGCTCCTGTACCGCCTTCCCCGATGGTAGGAGGGCAAACAGTCCATGGTTAGGGTGGAGAGGGTCCTTGATGATCTTCTTCCCGGCCCGTCATCAGACACCGTTTTCGGTGGAGGGCATCCATGGCAGGGAGCGGGGCAACCGATGAATGAACTGGGTGGTTTTCACCACCCGTTGTAGTGCCTTCCTATCTGCTACGGTGCAACTGCTGTACCATAGACCGTAAAGCGGTGGTCAGGATGCTTTCCATGGTACAGCGGTAGAAAAGTTTGGTCAGGATCTGGGGGGACAGTGGGCTTTTTTTTGAGCCTCCTCAGGAAGTAAAGGCACTGCTGCGCCATTTTTTGATCAGCTTGGAGTGTGTTGAGGGACCAGGACAGATTCCTCCGAGATGTGTACCCCCGAGGAATTTGTAGTTGGAGACCCACTCCACCTCAGTCCCGTTTATATGGATGGGGGTGTGTCCGCCCTCTGTTCTTTCTGAAGTCGAACAATGATTTCCTTCGTCTTTTTTGGGAGTTAAGGACGAGGTTATTATTGGCACACGAGGTTGTCAGGTGCTGGACCTCCTCCCTGTAGGCTGACTCGTCGTTATCGCTGATCATCCTACCACCGTGGTGTCGGCGGCAAATTTTATGATGGCGTTGGAGCTAAATCGTTATGGGATGCAGTCATGGGTGAAGAGAGAGTAGAGGAGGGAGTGATCACACAGCCCTGTGGCACGCCAGTGTTCAGTGTTATAGATGGAGGAGGTGAGGTTGTTACCCTAACAGACTGTGGTCTGTTAGTGAGGAAATCTAGTGTCCAATTGCAGAGGGAAGTGGAGATGCCAAGACCGCTGAGTTTGGTGATCAAGCTAGCGGGTATGACAGTGTTAAAGGCTGAGCTAAGTCAATGAACAGCACCTGATGTAGTGATTGCTGTCCAGGTGGCAGAGTGTATAGGGCACCAATATGGCGTCCTCTGTAGACCTATTGGTCCGGTAGGCAAACTGATGGGAGTCCAGTGTGGGGGGGAGGGTGGCTTTGAGGTGAACCAAGATCAGCCGCTCGAAGCACTTGGCTATGACAGGGGTGAGTGCCACTGGCTGGAAATCGTTGAGACTCCCTGTCGCTGATTGTTTGGGCACTGGCACAATGGTAGATGTCTTGAGGCAAGTGGGGACAACACCCTGGGCCAGTGACAGATTGAAAATGTCAGTGAGGACCAGGGATAGTTGTCCAGCACATGCCCTGAGCACCCGCCCGCCCAGAAGTAGGATCTATGTTGTCTTTGCAATACAACAGTGGCTTTGATTTGTGCTCTGTATAGTTTTCTTACTACATAAGCATGGTAGTGAGACTGCACTACAACTGTTGTGTATTTCAGTTTGAGGAAGTCTTTCCTATATCATTAATGTCTTTCGTATCATTTCAGCCTTTTCTGTTGTGCATCTATTTGTCTTCTTAGGTCTTTCCTATACCAACTCATACGAAGTACTGACTGAACCTTTACTGTAGACCTCTTTTGCTTAATCCACTGCCTAACCACCATACCCTTGTAGGCAGCCTGAATGGTAATGGTTGCATACCTCATTGACTGATATTGCACAAACTGGAATGCCCTATTTTGCATGCTTTGAACCATCCCTGGATCGAAATGACTGCTTGTCACATAGCTCTGTAGCGTACAAAATTCTTAAGGGGTTGGATAGGCTAGATGCAGGAAGATTGTTCCTGATGTTGGGGAGGTCCAAAACAAGGGGTCACAGACTAAGGATAAGGGGGAATTAGGACCGAGATGAGGAAAACATTTTTCACACAGAGTGGTGAGTCTCTGGAATTATCTGCCACAGAAGGTAGTTGAGGCCAGTTCATTGGCTATATTTAAGAGGGAGTTAGATGTGGCCCTTGTGGCTAAAGGGATCAGGGGGTATGGAGAGAAGGCAGGTACAGGATACTGAGTTGGATGATCAGCCATGATCATATTGAATGGCGGTGCAGGCTCGAAGGGCCGAATGGCCTACTCCTGCACCTATTTTCTATGTTTCTAAGTTTCTATGTACCCTTGATCGGTAACCACGGTATGCAGCTTGCAGAGTGACTTCAGCTGCCTTTTGCATCCTGAAATGTTTTCTTGTAATGCACATTATTAAGACTGAGTTAATATGGCATGCTGCCTTGATTTTCTCAACCAATACTCTGGCATTGATCCCGCGGTAGAATGCCTGAATACAAACCACTGCTTTTCTCAAACTGTTATAATGTCTCACTTGGACATCTCTTATCTGGCAAGCTCTGTTTTGTTGCTGTACAGCAATGGCAGACCAGTGTAGTACTAACGCTGTTTATGCATCTTATAATGTCTGTATGACCTTGGCAGAATTGTGCATGCGCAGCAATTGCTTTCGAACAAGCATTCCTCGGTAGGCAGCCTGAAGCAGTACAACGCTTCTGCGCACCTTCATGTAAGTCTTCCGATCACTTTCCATTTGAAGGTGTGCCCTATAATGGGTTTGTACTATTATAGCTGCTAATTTCATTGCCCTGTATGGATGGTATACTCTGTGCCTTCTAAATGCTGCTTGTATTACCGTTGCTGCCTTCTGTACGAAGACCTCTCTCCGTACCTTCATACCCCTAAATGCAGCTTGAATAGTTAGGGTTGCCCTCTGGATGGCAATGTCCCTTTGCATTTGACTTTTGTCTCTTTGCCTTTGACCTTCGGCCTTTTGCACTTGACCTTCGTCACTTGGCACTTGACTTTTGTCACTTTGTCCTTGACTTTTGTCACTTTGCACCTCCCGTTTGTCCTTTGAGGGACTCCCTGCCCTCTTTGGTTCAGGCTCCTTGCCTCTGGATGCCCTTGGAGGTTTTGGCGAGAAATGAGCCATTCATGCCTCCTTACACTCCTCGTACATTGTGTCTGTGGGGCTTTGCTGGCTGCAGTAACATATATAAGGTCTGATAACCCTCTCTTCCTAAGCCTGCTCTCTTCTTCTCCACTGCAGTGATATTATTGGAAATGAACGAAGCCTCCAAGACTTCAGTCCATTTCTCAAAATCACACCCAGAATCTAACTGGGGCACCTTTCCTACAATTTGAAAAGCCATGCTACCCTGTTGCTATTCAGATGCAATATATTCTGTTCTCTCACTGCGTTTTCTGCACTGGACTTAATCCTTTTACACACTAAGAAGTGATCCAGCCCACTGACTATTACTAATTCTATTAATAATAGATTTATACAATTAACCAACACAGAAACATAGAAAATAGGTGGAGGAGTAGGCTATTCGGCCCTTCGAGCCTGCACCACCATTCAATATGATCGTGGCTGATCATCCAACTCAGTATCCTGTACCTGCCTTCTCTCTATATCCCCTGATCCCTTTAGCCACAAGGGCCACATCTAACTCCCTCTTAAATATAGCCAATGAAGTGGCCTCAACTGCCTTCTGTGACAGAGAATTCCAGAGATTCACCACTCTCTGTGTGAAAAATGTTTTTCTCATCTCGGTCCCAAAAGATTTCCCCCTTATCCTTAAACTGTGACCCCTTGTTCTGGACTTCCCCAACATCGGGAACAATCTTCCTGCATCTAGCCTGTCCAACTCCTTAAGCATTTGTAAGTTTCTATAAGATCCCCCCTCAATCTTCTAAATTCTAGAGAGTACAAGCCGAGTCTATCCAGTCTTTATATAACCATATAACAATTACAGCATGGAAACAGGCCCTCTCGGCCCTTCCAGTCCGTGCCGACCATTTATTTTCCCCTAGTCCCATCTACCTGCACTCAGACCATACCCCTCCATTCCCTTCCCGTCCATATACCTATCCACTTTACTTTTAAATGTTAAAATCGATCCTGCCTCCACCACTTCTGCTGGACGCTCATTCCACACAGCCACCACCTTCTGAGTAAAGAACTTCCCTTCATGTTACCCCTAAACTTCTGTCCCTTAATTCTCATGTCATGCCCTCATGTTTGAATCTTCCCTCCCTCAATGGGAAAAGCTTATCCACGTCAACTCTGTCTATCCCTTTCATCATTTTAAAGACCTCAATCAAGTCCCCCCTTAACCTTCTGCGCGCCAAAGAATAAAGACCTAACTTGTTCAACCTTTCTCTATAACTTAGTTGCTGGAACTTTCTTCATATGAAAGTCCTGACATCCCAGAAATCAGTCTGGTGAACCTTCTCTGTACTCCCTCTATGGCAAGAATGTATTTCCTCAGATTTGGAGATCAAAACTGCACGCAATACTCCAGGTGTGGTCTCACCAAGGCCCTGTACAACTGCAGCAGAACCTCCCTGCTCCTATACTCAAATCCTTTTGCTATGAATGCTAACATACCATTCGCTTTCTTCACTGCCTGCTGCACAACATTTCATGTTAATAGCCAACTAGAACATTTTATACCATATTGCTTTTATGCTCAAAGATTTACTTTTAATAACAGTGATCAATGCATTACATCCAAACAGTCCCGCTTTTACTGTGAAGGTATAGTGAGCAATGCATTACATTCAACAGTCCTGCTTTTACTTTGAAGGATCTTCACCGGTCCAGCTTGTCGGCCTATGGCCTCCGGTGCCTTCTCGACCTCTCAGATTCTCCAGAGCTTCTCCCAAGGATACTGTTGCTGCTGGGCCACTCCGGACCTCCGCTGCTGCTTTCGCTGGCTCCCCCGGGCTTCACCGTTACTTTTAAACACCGCTGGCCACATTTCGGGGGTTACTCCGGACCTCCGCTGCTGCCGCTCACTCCGCTGTTGCTGTTGCCTCCGCTGGCTCGCTGCCAAGTTGACTCCCGCTGCTCCGCCGACTTGCCTGCCCACTGTCTCCACAGCCCTCCCGGCTGCTACTGGACCCACTGCTCGGCTCGTCACTGGTTCCCTTGGACACCCTGCGGTAGGTGAGTCGCTGCTCGTTACTGCTGCTAGTCCCCGCTGTTCCAAGCGTCGGGACTGTGCCCCGCCATCAGGGGCTGGCTAAGCGCTGTGTCCCGCTCCTCTCTCTCGGCTGGCTTTCACCCGCGACCGGGCTTTCTCCACTCTCGGCCGTCTCCCGCGACCCGGCTTTCTCCGCTTTCCTCTCCCCTCATTCTGCTTCCCCTGCTTTCTCTCCCCCGGGGCTGACTCTGCTCCCGACCGGGCTGAAGTGGTTGAGTGCTGTGTCCTGCTTCTCTCGTGCAGACCCACTCTTTGCTCGGGGCCGGACCTCTCACGTCCGGGCTTTCCCCGCTCTCAGCCATCTCCTGAGACTGGGCCTACTCTCATGACCGGGCTGACTGCTCCCGGCCGGGCTGACTCCGTTTTTGTCGGTGGCTTCTCCGGACCTGTCCATGGCCTACCCGGTACTAGGCCCTCACTCAACGTTGGTGGCGGCTCGTGGGCCTGGCTGTGGGCTACACAGCCCTGGAAAACGTTTGAAGTCGGTGGCGGTCACCAGACCTGTCCATGGCCTACACGGTACACGGCACTGGAACTCACCTGAAGTCGGTGGCGGCTGCTGGGCCTCTAGTACCCCTCCCGCCCCCCCTTTGCCATGGCTGCACGGCCCTGGAAAGCGTTCCAGGTAAGTTGACACCGTTGCTGTCCTGCTGGTTAGGCTTCCAGCTCTCGGCTGTGTTCTTCGGTGACACTTTTTTACTGCCCCACTTGTTTTCCTTGCGCTATTGCTTCCCGTTCCGACCTTTCTTTTCTTTTGCGCCAATTCAAAATCAAAGTGCTGTTCCACTTTGTTTCCAAACACAACCTCTTCTTTTTAACTTTTATTTTCTTGACAGCCCTTCTTCTTTCTTTTATCCTCGTTGTGTTATTGTGTGTTCTGGTGTAACAATTCACCTAAAACATATCTGTACAAAGGTTATTCAGCTTGAGGAATTCGACAAAAAAACTCAAAAAAAGTCTAAAATGTGTAACAATCCGAAGGACGACATCTTGCCACGTAGACACAACATAGAGATAGCCTGACAAACTCGCCGACTTGTCCAGCTGATATTTTAAACTACAGTCCCCTGCATAGAAGGATCTGCAGGCCACTCGTGTCCAGCTTGCAAACAAGTGCGACACAACTCCGTACCTATCCAGGGGGATCAGGGAAGCGAAGAGGCTGTATGGACAAATACTTAATAGTCACTTCACAAATGACAAAGACACACGTCGCTTGTGGCAGGGATTTCATACCATCACTGACTACAAGCCCCCCCCACTGCGGATATGCCAAAACGACCCCTCTCTACCAGATGAACTGAACGAGTTCTACGCACGGTTTGAGGTTAAAAACAGCACCCAGACACGTGCACTACTGCCATCTCCCAGTGACCAGTCACTCAGACTGTCCGCAACCGGAGTAAAAAAGGCCTTTCAACATCAATCAACGCAAAGCCACAGGGCCAGACAACATTCCTGGGTGCGTGCTAAGAGACTGCGCCGAGCAACTGAAAGATGTCTTCACAGATAATTTTAACACCTCGCTCAGCCAGGCAGTAGTGCCCAATTGTCTTAAGAGTGCCACCATCGTTCCTATCCCGAAGAAACCAAACCCAGCCTGCCATAATGACTTTCGACCAGTGGCTCTAACACCCATAGTAATGAAGTGTTTTGAGCGACTGGTTATGCAGCATATCAAAAATAGCCTACCTGCCGACCTAGACCCACTGCAGTTCACCTATAGAGCCAACCGATCCACAGAGGATGCAGTCTCAACAACACTGAACCTCGACTGCCACACCTTTATCGGGAAAATACTTATGCCAGGATCCTCTTCATAGACTTCAGCTCTGCTTTTAACACAATCAATTTCCACAGCATCTGGTGGAGAAGTTTGGAGTTAATTGGGGTTGATGCTGGCACATGTAACTGGGGTCCTGAACTTTCTATCACAACGGCAGCAGACAGTCAAGGGTGGGCAGTAGGACATCAAAAACCATAGCCGTGAGCACTGGCTCGCCCCAAGCTGTGTCCCTAAGCCCCTGCTGTTTAGTCTGCTTACACATGACTGTACTGCTAGACTCAACAACAACTTCATCAACAAGTTCGCTGATGACAGAACAGTGGTGGGTCTCATCAGTGACAATGATGAGTTGGCGTACAGGATGGAGGTGGAGCTGCTCACAGGATGGTGCAAATCCCACACCTCATTCTCAAAGTGGGAAAAACGAAGGAGATCGTGGTTGATTTCAGCAGGGCGGGAAAACACCATACACCTCTGCACATCGATGGAGCTAATGTGGAAAGGGTCAGCAGTGTGAAGTTCCTAGGACACCACCTGTCAGATGACCTGATGTCCACGACCAACACCACAGCACTGGTCAAGAGAGCCCAGCAGCGATTACACCTCTCCAAAGACTACGGAAAGCAGGTCTCCCCACTGCACACCTACGAACTTTTTATAGGTGGACAATCGAGAGCACATTAACCTACGGAATCACCTCCTGGTTCGGGAGCTGCAAGGCGTACGAACGGCACCAATTGGACAGGATTGTGAAGACCGCCAGCAGGATTATTGGTGCTCCCCCTTTATTGCTGGACATATACAGGAAGAGATGTATTAGCAGAGCCATCTCCATCATCAACGACCCCTTCCACCCATCGCATCACATATTCTCCATCCTGCCATCTGGGAAGAGGTACAGGAGCATCAGCTGCAAAACCAGCAGGATGCTCCTCAGCTTCTTCCCGCAGGCTATAAGACTGATAAATGGACTTTGCCCCCTGCAAAAGTATCGCGCACCAAACACTAACCTGGACACACTGAAGCAGAGCCATTGTCGTGCCGCTGCCAATCGGAACTCATGATATATGTACTTTTATTCTTTATTTCTATTTATTTTTTACTGCACACTGAATGGACACTGGTTGAGAAACGTTTTTTCGTTTTCCTCTGGGTATGTAAGTACGCAGAAAAATGATAATAAAGATATACAATATAAAATACAATACAATACAATATCTACTGTTTAAACTGTTAAACAATCCTGCGCGTTGCAAAACAGTCCTGCACTGTATTTCATTATGGGTTCACAAACTCTATCCCATCCTCATCGCCAATTGTTGTGTGTTCTCGTGCTTGGAACTGACTTAAAATTACTGACCTCCTTCATTGGAAACAGTTTAGGCAAGAACTCTATCACTGCGTCACTGTGCCACCTGTTCTTCCCCATCTGATTAATTTCATCCCATCCTGACACTATTCTTTCACTCCTTGTTCTGTTCTCATGAAACCTCTGATCTCCTCCACCAACAGTTTCTGGTTTCCTCGTACCTGGTCCATCTTCACCGCGAATATATTCTGCCTTCACTTCCATCCTATACCAGGATGGCCGGAATACCTTGACCTAATGCCATGAAGAGAGGGCAGAGCAGGCCCCTTCCCACCATCACTCCCCATGGCCTTGTAAAACATTCTTTCTGTGACAAACCTCTCCTTTGAAGGGGACCTCAAATGGAAGTCAGATAAGAGAAAGTAACCAGGAAGTTAGAAAGGTAAAAAGATAAATAAACAGATGGTTAAAAACGCAGCAAAGGAGCAATGTGGGTGAGAGTGCAGAAAAATATCAAAGTGACGAGTTTAAAGATGTTTAAATTCTCACAACAGTCACACGGGAAATTAATGTACGGTATATGTAGAAATCCGGCCGGCAGGGGACGGTGTGTGGAGCTCCTCCGGCGGCCGGAGCTCCGGCCTGCAGGGGGCGGTGTGTGTGGAGCTGCTCCGGCCGGCAGGGGGCGGTGTGTGGAGCTCCTCCGGCCGGCAGGGGGCGGTGTGGTGCTCCTCCGGCCGGCAGGAACGGTGTGTGTGTGGAGCTGCTCCGGCCGGCAGGGGGCAGTGTGGAGCTGCTCCGGCCGGCAGGGGGCGGTGTGTGTGGAGCTCCTCCGGCCGGCAGGGGGCGGTGTGTGTGGTGCTCCTCCGGCCGGCAGGGGGCGGTGTGGAGCTCCTCCGGCCGGTAGGGGGAGCGCTACTTGCAGCGGAGCGGGGAAGGCGGGCGCCGCAGGGTGACGGATGGCCGAGTGCGTGATGGACAACGCGGCGGAGCCCGAGCTGAAGAAGCACAAAGCCAACGGCAGCGGGGATGGCGATGGCGACGGGGGAGCGGCGGAGGCGCCGCGGAGCCGGTTCAACCTGAGCAGCTTCCGGCTGGAGAAGATCCTCCGCGGGAGCGCGCGGGACAAGACGGTGTTCGTGCACGGCAAGGTGAGCGCGGGCGCGGCGGCGGGCACGGCGTTGGGTGGCGGCAGGGGGAGGGTGGTGTGTCTGGGGGAGGGTGGGTGTGTGCTGGGGAAGGGGTGGTGTGTCCTGGGGGAGTGGGGAGTGAGTCTCTGGGGGAGGGTGGTTGTTCTGGGGAGGGGGGTGGTTGTGTGGGGAGGGGGGTCTGGGGAGGGCGGTTGGTGTGGGGGAGGGTTGTGTCTGGGGGAGGGGGTGTGTCTGGGGGAGGGGGTGTGTCCTGGGGGAGGGGGTTGTGTCAGGGGAGGGGTGTGTCTGGTGGCGGGTTGTGTGGGGGAGGGGGTTGGTGTCTGCTGTGTGTGGAGGGGGGGGTGTCTGGGGGAGGGGGTGTGTCTGGGGGAGGTGGGGTGTGTCTGGGGGAGGGGGGTGTGTTCTGGGGGAGGGGGGTTGGGTGTCTGGGGGAGGGGGGTGTGTGGAGGGGAGGGGGGGTGTCTTGTGTCTGGGGAGGGGGGAGGGTGTGTCTGGGGGGGAGGGCGGTGAGTGAGTGGGGGGAGGGGTGGGGATGTGGTCTTGGGGGAGGGGGTGTGTCTCGTGGGGGAGGGTCGGTGGGGGAGGGGGTGGCGGGGGGGGGGGGTAATGGGTGTGTTGTGGGGGAGGGGTGTGGGTCTGAGGGTAGGGGGGGGTGTTGTCTGGGGGAGGAGGGGGTGTGTGTGGGGGAGGGGGGGTGTTCTGGGGGAGGGGGGGTGTGTCTGGGGGAGGGGTGTGTGTGGGGGCGGGGGGTGTGTCTGGGAAGGGGGCGTGTGTGTGGGGAGGGGGTTGTTTTGTGGGGGAGGGGGGGTGTGGTGGGGGGGGGGTTTTTCCCTGGGGGGGAGGGGGGGGGGGGGGGGGGGGGGGTGTGTTCTGGGGAGGGTGTGTGGTCTGGGGGAGGGTGGTGTGTTCTGGGGTAGGGTTGTTGTGTTGGGTGTGGGGGAGGGGGTTGTGTCTGGGGGAGGGCGGGTTGTGTGTGGGGGAGGGGGGTGTGTCTGGGGAGGGTGTTGTGTGGGGAGGGGGTGTGTGTGTCTGGGGGAGGGTGTGTGAGTGTGGAAGGTGGGAGTGGTTGTGTAGGGGATATGGTTGGTGTCTGGGGGTGAGGGGGGGTGCTGTGTCTGTGGGAGGGTGGGTGTTGTGGGGGGTGGGGGGGTGGTGGGAGGGAGGTTGGTGTCGTGCTGGGGGAGGTCGGGTGGGGTGTGTGGGAGGGGTGGGGGGGAAGGGGGTTGTGTCTGGTGGAGGGGTGTGTGTGTGGGGAGGGGGGGGTGTGTCTAGCGGGGAAGGGGGGGGAGGGGGGGGGGGGGTGGGGGGTGTTGATGTGGGGGTAGGGGGTGTGTCTGGGGGGAGGTTGTTAGGTGTGGGGGAAGGGGTGTGGTGGTCTGGGGTGAGGGTGGTGTGTTTCAGGGGGAGGGGGGGGGGGGGGGTGTGTCTTGGGGGACGGTTGTGTCTGGGGGTGTGTGGGGTGTCTGGGGGATTGGGTATTCTGGAGAGGGGTTGTTCTGGGAGGGTGTCTGGGGACGGTTTGGTCATCTGGGGTAGGGGTGTGGGCCTGGGGGAGGGGTGTAATCAGGGGTGGGGGGAGTTTGTGTCCGGGGAAGGGATGGGGTGGTTGTTCCCTGGGGAAGGGTGTTGTGGTCCTGGGAGGGGGTTGTGTCTGTGGGAGGTTGTGTGCATGGGTAGGGGGGGGCCCCGTGTCTGGGGTAGGGGGGATGTCTGGGGGAGGGGGGGGTCGTGGTTCCCTGGGGGAGGGGTTGTCTGGGGGGGGGAAGGGGGGTGGTCTGGGGGAGAGGGAGCATGGTGAGGGCGTGAGTTTCTGGTATTTCGGGGAGTTTGGTTGGAGATGGGTGGTCTGGTCACTGTTGTCTGGGGGCTGGGCCGTGTGTCTTGGGGGAGGGGGTGAGAAACCCTGGTTGCGTGGGTGTGTCTGGAGATGGGGTGAAACGTGGTACG